>APFE031432390.1:14064-44462 GCA_000404065.3 Pinus taeda | reverse complement strand
AGCATGCTGACGTCACATCCATACCAGATGGTCCCACTACTGATGTCATGCTGACTTCATCTGCCGTACCGTTGACGTCAGAAGCCAAAAAACGGAAAAAATGTGCAAGCGAGAAAGTCAAGCTTCAGAGCTCCGGAATGAGAAATGGAGGCAGTTTTCGATGCGCGATTAGCGCGAAGTGCTAATAGCGCATCGCTATGGGAAATGAGCCATATTGGGGAATATTTTGATTCCTTAGCCCTTTTTTCACCGAAAAGGCCCAAAAAAGCCCGATTTTGCCAATTTAAACGTATTTCTAGACAGAGAGAGACCAGGAACAGAGATTAAAGAGTATCAGATCAAATATACTGATAAAAAACATGTCGAAGAGTATCAGGAAGCAGTGGAGACTATCAATGTAGTGGCAAAGAGTATGAGAGGATATTTTCTCAGGGCTCGAGGCAAATCCAACATTAAAAAGAAGGCACTGAAAGTCAAGAAGTAGTTAAGGAACCATTGAAAGCTCACCAGCACAAATGACTACACATTAAACTCATAGAAGATTAGTGGACTAGAACTCAATGCACAGTTATGACAGAACCACTGCACCAAGTAACACAGGACACCCCATCAACTCAAATTGATCCAGCTGCCTCTGGCACAGCCCAAAGGACTTACTTGCATTTAATTCTAGCAACAATTAGGTTTTTAAAAAAAACTTTTCCTGCAAACCTATTTAGGTTGGTTGTAATAAATGACTTTAGATATTTTTCTTATATATACGACCCTGAAAAATGGAGTAGGGGTTGGTTGGTTGATTGGTTGCTTGATCTTTGGTATTTCGATATTTTTCCTCAAGCAGAGACTTGCACTGTAACTGTGATACTTTCTATAATCAAAGACTGCTGAAAGCATGGATTCTGAAACTGTCTGCTATGTTTAATTGGTCGAGGAGTGACTGTGGAATTCCTATGCTTCTACATGGTTCAATAAGTGTTTCTTAACTCTATTAGTTTTTTTTCATGTTTGTTTTATCATCAATCCACCATCTAAATTGCAGAAAAGAAGAATAGTTTAGGATTTGCTTAGTTGCACCCTAGGCTCAATTTCTGCAATTTTTCATGTTTTCATCAGGAATAGTTATGAACATGCATACTTGAATGATCTTGTTTACGCAGTTTCTTTCACTTATGAATGATAGTTTAGGAATTCTTAACTGCTCCTGGACAACCATTCACTCACTTCTCCTCCCTGTCAGTTCTGATGAAAGATTCTAAATTTCCTTTCATCCCTGACCATCATTCCATCCTTTCAGCAAATTGATATTTGTCTCATGTGTGGCTATCCCGCTCCATAATCCTATTGTGACCAAGAAAACACAACAGCAAGCTTTAGTCCATGACTCCATGCCCAATGGTTTGAAACTTATTGCACTTTACCTTACCTATCTGCTTGGAAGTATCTTCCCTCCATCTAAACTTCCATCCAAACAAAAAATAAAAACCCTGAACCCAACAACTAGCCTAAAATCATCATCAACAAAGTTAAATCATTAAGAGAGAGCCCTCTCTGATTGCAGGTGGGGTAGAAACTGCAATCCAAAGATTGGTTTGTGGCTACCTCGGCCGTATCCCTTCAGGAGCTTAGGGACAACCTGAGTGATAACATAATGGTCACTCCACTGGGGAACTCCTCAGATAATCTCACAAAACCAGTTTGAAGCTCCACAGAGGAAGAAATCGACCTTTAAAAGTCTCCGTCGACCTGTGTTTTTAGAAAAATTTCCCAAAAAACAAGTTAGAAGTTGGCTCCTAAAAATCAAACGCGTCATACAAGATCAAACCTTGATTCTAATCGCCCAGCTGCGTTTGAAAATCTGAATTTAATCCCTAATATCATTAGAAAACAAAAGTAACAAGAAGACCCAATTGCTTCGAGTCTTGAAACAGTTCAGCCAAGCGGTGTTCCAACCCCTGTCAAAGTTCTATTTTGGTCAACCCTGAGTTCCCCTCGTTCATCACCTCCTTCTCCAAGCAGTTCTTCTACACCTCCATCCTATACTCCTACTACCACAACTACTCCTTCTACCCCGTTTGTTCTTGTTATCCTATTTGCCCCAATTTTTCCACTTATCCCCATTAGCATGGCTAATAGATATGCGCCCTTAAAGTTACCTGCTAATCCCGGGGCTATGCCTAAGGACTACTAGACAAAAATTACCTATTTTGATGGCACAAACTCTTGCACCGCCCTACAGCATACAAAGAAAATGCAGGATTACTTTGAGAGTTATGAGATCGATGATGACAGTGTGAGAATGAAGATTTTTGTTCAAAGTTTGACCGGTGATGTCAGAACCTGGTTTAGGGCACTTACACCCAATTCCATATTAAATCCTGAAGCCTTATCCCAGACATTTATTAACAGATGGGAGAAAAAGAAAGATCCCCTACTCATACTATATGAGTATGATACTATCAAAAGAGGACCTCAGGAAACGGTTTTGGATTACTGTGAAAGGTTCAACAATGTTTACAATGCAATACCACAAAATTTAAGACCTCCACCTGATCTCGCTTTGTACAAATTTCCTGATGGCTTTGATGCTGAGATGGCATATCAGTTAAGGGAAAGAGCACCTCAAAGCCTTTCAGAGATGCAAGATGTTGCTGTTAGTGTGGAGGCAAATCTAATTGCCAAAAGAAACAGAGCCAGAACTGAGAGAAGAACCACCTTCAAGAAAGAACCCTCAGCCTTCAATCAGAAGGTAGATGCTATTATCAGTAGCATCCATAGGCTAGGAGACAGAGTAGACAATGTTGAGAGGAAAACTTCATGGGGAGGTCCACAGCCCAATGCCATAAGGAACCCGAACTTCAGAAAAACTCAAAACGCAAACGTTGGAAGGGCCAGTCTCGACCATGATATTAGGTCTCCTTTCCAAGAAAACTATGCAGCGGCATCTACATCCAGTGAGCCCACAGATGGGACTCATATGACCCTGATAGATTTGGAAAATGAACAGCAAATCTTTCTCATTGAAGAGGATCGAGACTACCCTGATGTAAAACAATTTCAAACCAAGTCGGAAGAGTCTTTCGATTTCAAGCAAGGTTATGATTCTACTGTATATGAAGTACACAAACAATATAAGTTGAGAACAAGGACCATTGATGTCCCTGCATCTAGCAGAACAAAAGATAGAAAACAACCCAACAAAATTAAACACAATGTCACCATAACAAATCAGGCTGATAGCTTTGTCCCAAACCCGCATCAGGTAACTGTGGAGGATATAACAGACACACAGCCTCCTATTGATCGGCCTCTACCTCCTTCTTCCTCAAAATAAACTCTGAAAGACACTCTAAAAAATCCTCCCAAAACAGAAACACCACAAACTATTATTCATCATAACACTGACATTCCAAAAGAAAAAATAGAGAGTATGCCTGAAAAAGAGAAATCTGTTGCCATCAACGCCAAGAACTCATTGGAAAAACCATTTAGTTTAGAAGTAGAGATTGGAAAACTCAAGATATCCATTCCCCTCTCAGAACTTGCCAAACATAATGTATATAGGCAACAAATTCAAAGGTCACTTCAACTACCAGAGGTTAGGGATGATGTAAACGTTTTAGACGATACCCCTGAGCTGCTGTTTGGTCCAGAAGTTAATGGAAAATCAACATATGGACCTGTTCCACCCTTTTATGTCAGTCTGCACATACATGAAAAAATATTGCATAATGCTATGTTTGACTCAGGTGCCTCACATAACGTTATGCCCAAAGCTGTAATGGAAAGGTTGAACCTTGATGTCACAAGACCATACAAAGATCTATATTCCTTTGACTCAAGTCAAGTCAAATGTTTAGGCTTGATTAAAGACCTTCGTGCATCCCTAGTCCAATTCCCCAACAAGACAATCCTAATGGACGTAGTAGTTGCTGACATTCCCACAAAGTATGGCATGCTCCTATCCAGATCATGGGGAGCAAAATTGCAAGGATCCCTTCAACTTGACCTCTCTTATGCCACTATATCTATCTTTGGGCAACCAAAGAGACTATATAGAGAAACACCGATGAAGTATGTGGTAAGCAGTGAGGAAAAACCCCAAAATTTTCCAATTTACTCAATCCATTCTGATATGGATTCTTTCATTTTATTTAATGATAACACCAGTCCTCCAACTGATGATAAGTCGTTATCTTGAGAACAAGAAACATACATCAATGAGGAATCGGTTGCCAATACCCATGAAATTGTCTCAACAGTTAAGGCAACTAACAAACAACAAGAAGAACATCCCAAAATAGAAATTGTAAGACTGCCCAATCCTCAAATAACTGAAACTCTTAATACAAACCTCAAACAAGAAAACACATGGTATTTAGAGTTTGATGGTTCTGTCAACAAGTTAGGAGCAGGGGCAGGTGTATGGATTTACAATACACATGATAATCACACAGAAGACCATGCATATAGACTAAATTTCAGATGTACAAACAACATGGCAGAGTATGAAGCTCTTCTCTTAGGTCTTAAACTGCTCAATGTCCTAGGAGCTACAAAAGTGTCCATCCTAGGTGACTCTGATTTGATTATACAAAAAATGAAAGGTAACTTTGTTACTAATGACAGTAGAATGAGAGCTTACTGGGTTGCTGCCACCGAAATACTCAATTCTTTCAACAAATTCAAGCTTGCCAAAATTTCAAGAGATCATAATATTCATGCCCACAGTCTAGCAACTTTTGCTAGCACATGCAATCTTCCCTTTGAACCAAATCACCATTTCATGGCTGAAATAAAACATAGACCTTCAGTCCCTAACAATGTTAAGGATTGGAAGGTGTTTCAAAATGATGCCCAGATTAACAAGTTTCCTCACTCTTGAGGGCGAATTTTCCAACACAAACATTGACATGGATGCCATAAACGATCCCCAACATCTAACAATAGAAAAACAGCAGGCTCTAACAGCTGCAACAACTAAAGAAATCCTTAACCCAACTATGCTTGACAACGCAAATGTAGAACAATTGAAACAAATGTGTTTAGAGGAAACAACCAAAGCAGAGGATGAGTTTATTGATCTAAAGAGTAATTTCCTACCTGCCAGCCTTACTCCATTAGAAGACATGTTTAATGACAATGATGTGCCCAAAAAGCCAAAAATGGAGCCTCTAAATGCTACTATAGAAGAACACAACATAGGAACAGTAGAGTAGCCGAGAATGATTAAGTTGCCCAAAAATTTGCCCCCTCATCAAAAACCGAAATACGTGGATTTGTTTAAAGAATTCCAAGAGGTATTCGCTTGGAGTTATGAGGACTTGAAGTCCTATGACACCTCAGTGATCCAACATACCATTCCCTTAAAACCAAATCAAAAACCATTCAAGTAGAAACTTAGAAGAATCAACCCCATTCTTCTTCCCCTTATTGAAAAGGAAATAAAGAGAATGTTTGAAGCATGTATCATTGCACCCATCAGATTCTCTGAATGGGTATCCAATTTAGTTCCCACTAGAAAAAAAACAGGAGAGATAAGACTGTGTGTAGACTTGAGAAATTTAAACCAGGTCTCTCTAATAGACCACTACCCTTTGCCCAAAATGGACCATATCTTGCAACGCGTAGTGGGTTCCTCTAGAATTTCTTTTCTAGATGGATTTTCAGGATTTAATCAGATACTTGTTCACCCGGATGACCAAGACAAGACAACCTTTACCACACCGTGGGGAACATTTAAGTACGTTAAAATGCCTTTCGGGCTGAAAAACGCTGGTACAACCTTTCAAAGGGAAATGGATATTGCATTTGCCAAGGAGATACATGATTTCCTTATTGTTTACCTTGATGATATAACCCCTTTATCCACATCTAACCAAGAGCACCTTAAGCACTTAAGGAAAATTTTCATGACATGCAGGAAATATGGCATTTCCTTGAATCCCGAGAAGTCCCTGTTTTCCCTTGAGGAAGGCAATCTTCTAGGCCATATCATATCAAAATATGGGATTAGAATTGATCCTGAAAGAATTCAAGCTATCCTCCAAATCCCCTATCCAAGAAACATAAAAGAACTGTAAGCATTCCTTGGAAGGATCAATTTCCTAAGGAGATTTATCCCAAACCTAGCAAAGCTAATAAGGCTATTGACTAACATGTTGAAGAAGGATGCCAAGGTAAAATGGTCTCTTGAAATCAAGCAGGCTTTTGAGAGTATCAAAACTGCCTTGACTCAAACGCCTGTCCTCACCAGTCCACATTTCGACAAAGATTTTATCATTTTTTCTTTTGCATCTGAGCACACTATAGCCGTTGTCCTATTGCAAAAAGATGATCAAGGTAATGAAAAGCCAATTGCTTTCTTCGGCCGAGCTTTGAGAGATGCACCCTTGAAATATCATATTATGGAACGGTAGGCTTACGCCCTGGTCAAGGCCATCAAAGATTTCAGAATTTACATCTTATACTCCCATGTGATTGCCTACATCCCAAACTCCGTTGTAAAAGATATATTAACTCAAGAAGGACTAGAAGGCAAATGAGGCAAGTGGATTGCCAGCATCCTTGAATACGACATTGAGATAAAACCTACCAAGATGATAAAAGGACAAGGCTTAGCCAAACTAATGTCCGAAACAAACTTCCAAGCCTTAGACATTAATCAACTGGACAATGAACCGGAGCTGGCGACTCCACAGATCAGTGAAACCTTTTTGCAATCCCCATGGTATGCTGATATTTGCTTTGTATTATTAAACCTGTGTGCTCCCCCAGGATTGTCCAGAACTAAGAAAAGATTTTTAAGGATGAAATCTTCAAAGTTTTGTGTCATAGATGGTGCTTTGTTTTGGAAAAATCATGAAGGTATTTTGCTTAATTGTTTGACTATGAATGAAACTAATAGCATCATGAAAGAATTCCATGAAGGGGACTGTGGAGGACACTTATATTGGAAGTCCACTGCTGACAAGATTTTAAGGGCTGGTTATTATTGGCCCTCTCTATTTGCACATGTCAAGAAGTTTGTTGGTTCATGCCACAAATTCCAAATCTTTGAAGGGAAAAGAAAATTACTGCCTTTGCCCCTTAATCCCATTTCAACCGAAAATCCTTTTCAACAATGGGGTCTCGACTTCATTAGAGAAATTCATCCCTCTTCCTCAGGCCAGCACAAGTGGATTCTGACAGCCACCGATTATTTCACTAAGTGGATTGAAGTCATTCCATGTAGACAAGCCAACGACTCCACCATTATCCAATTCCTCGAGAGCAATATCCTTTCCAGATTTGGCTGCCTTCAGAAAATCTAAAAAGATGATCGACTTCTTCCACAAATTCCACATTACCTTGGGCCACTCCACAGCTTACTATCCTCAACATAATGGCTTGGCTAAATCATCCAACAAAAGCCTCATCAATATCATAAAGAAATTGCTGGAGGAAAACAAAAAGAACTGGCATAGGATGCTCACAAATGCGCTATGGGCAGATAGACTTTCCACCAAGAAATCCATTGGGATGAGCCCTTATGAGCTGGTATATGGTATGGAAGCCAAATTTCCTTCATCGTTTGGCATTCCTACTATCAAATTGTTACAGGAAATTCAGGCTGAACCAAATGACATGCAGAGAAGAGTTAATCAAACCATTCATCTTCAGCAAACTAGAGAGCAAGTCTGTGACATAGCTCAAATGCTGCAAGAAAAACTCAAAAGGATGTTTGATAAGAAAGCTAAAGCAGAGGATTTCTGGGTTGGCAACAAAGTTCTAAGATGGGACTCACGAAGAGAGGACAAGGGAAAACATGCAAAATTCGATTTTCTGTGGAAAGGTCCATACATTATCAGTGTTGTGCAAGGAAATAATACATATTTTCTCAGATCTCTGGATGGCAGCACAACTGAAGAAGGCCCTGTCAATGGCCAAATGCTCAAGCACTATAATGATCCTTTTTGATTAAAAAGAAAAACAGACGGTGTTATTTTCTGTACATAAAATGTTTGTATATATCAGCACTTTGATTTTATTTTGTAATAGTCCATGATGCTAAAGCAAGCAGAAGAAGGCAGACAATGCTTTACAATTTACCAACAAATCAGTTAAATGAAAGTGTTGTCAGCAGTCCAAAAGTTCAAATCAATCCACCAGTCAGCACTAAGAAGTTTCAAAGCACAGAAATAACAGAATAATCAAGGCAATCTCACCTGCTGTTCTTCGCTTCTCACAAGGAAAAGTCATCCCCAAGTGGAGCCACTGTTAGCCTCCTGCTGCAGCAGGTTACTCATATTTCATGATTGACATTATTACAGGCCAAATATGTCATACTTTGCATGCTGAAATGCTCCATATTTGCTAAACAGTCACCAAAGAAAGTGGCCATGAGAGAATGCTACTCAAAGTTCATCTACTGCATTCCAATTTTGGAGAGTCATTCTAGTTTTGTAGAGTTTTCATCTAAAGGGAGGTCCAAACAGCCTAATGTTGGTCTCCCTAGGTTTCAATATCCTATTTTAGAATATAGAGAATGAAAATCTGTCCAAACAGCTTAATCTTGGTAGATGCTTAGTTAGGTAGAGAATCAAAGGAGCCCAACTGCTTAATCTGGGCCCTTGGAAGAAATAAGGGTAGATGTAGATAGGAAGGCATAAAAAGGAAAAAGTTGAAATGTTGGGTCTGCAAGTCTAAGTGCACCCAAACCAAAAGAAGAAAAAATGTTACGTAAGTAGGCTGGGTAAGTAGTTTTGATGTTGCAGAATCTTGATTTCTGATCAATTCTATGTTTTTAAAGTATCATTTCTACTCAAGTCACAGTCATCAGGCAGTTTCATGTGAAGGAGCTTAAATCAGGCATAACTAACTTCCCTTTCTTCTTCTTCCCCAAATCATTGACTAATTTCACCAAAAAGAGGTTAAGCTCTGCTTGATATCTCTTAGTTTCATCAGTTTCCATGTCATTAGCCTTGGTGAAGATCTGCTTCACTCAAAGAGGGTCCATACTTTCTCTACAAAGCTCTATCTCCCCTTTGAAGCCTAAGATCTCTGAAACTTAGCACTTTCTTTCCATTTCCATATTAACTACTGACATTATTATTTAACTCCCTATATTTTTCCCCATCCCCCTACTAAAACTATGTAAATAATCCCCTTATGTAAATATCCCCTCCCCCTGGTTGAAATATAACCATAAGTATTTCTCTGGGAATTACTGTCACCTGGACCTTAGTAACAGCTCTCATCTCCACATAATTCCCCTTCCCTAGTGTTTGGACCCCTTCCAAAACACAAAGAACCCCTTCTCCAAATGCAAACACCCCCCCCTCCCCCCCCCGCACATTTTCTTTGGAATTTATTAATGTTTGTTTAATAAATCACCAAGCGCCTTAACCCATTAACCCGTTTCCTAATGTCTAAAACCCACCTGCGCCGTGGAAAAATTAAAACTTTAACGCGCGTGCTCGTTTATTAAATCCCGCGCACCTTCGTCTCCCGTCCACCGTCGGATCATCTCCCCCAGATTCGACAGCCCTTGTTTATATCGGGTGCCCTATTGTAGTGGTACGTTACCACCCAATGTCCGACGGTTTTTCCGTCGTACACCAGGACAGGTGGCGGACCGCCATTGCATCGGGCAACCCCTGACAAAAACCACCTCCGTATCAAAGGTGGTCCAATGCACAAGCCAAAACCGCCCTCTCGTAACAGGAGCACTGCGTCACCCTACCACGTGTCATTGCCACGTCACCCCACCGTACTGCCACGTCACCTTGCTGATCTCAGCATGCTGATGACACATCCATACCAGATGGTCCCACTGTTGACGTCATGCTGACATCATCTGTCGTACCGCTGACGTCATCAGTCAAAAAACGGAAAAAAATGCGCAAGCGCGAAAGTCAAGCTTCGGAGCTCTGAAATGAGAAATGGAGGCAATTTTCGATGCACGATTAGTGCGAAGCACTAATAGTGCATCGCTACGGGAAATGAGCCATATTGGGGAATATTTAGGGAATCTTTTGATTCCTTAGCCCTTTTTGCACCGAAAAGGCCCAAAAAAGCCCGATTTTGCCAATTTAAACATATTTGAAGATAGAGAGAGACCAGGAACAGAGATTAAAGAGTATCAGATCAAATATACAGATAAAAAACATGTCGAAGAGTATCAGGAAGCGGTGGAGACTATCAATGTAGCAGCAAAGTGTATCAGAGGAGATTTTCTCAGGGCTCAAGGAAAATCCAACATTAAAAAGAAGGCACTGAAAGTCAAGAAGCAATTAAGGAACCATTGAGAGCTCACCAGCACAAATGACTGCACATTAAACTCGCAGAAGATCAGTGGACCAGAACTCAATGCACAATTATGACAGAACCACTGCACCAAGTCAGAGAGGACACCCCATCAACTCAACTTGATCTAGCTGCCTCTAGCGTAGCCCAAAGGACTTACTTGCATTTAATTCCAGCAACAATTAGGTTTTTAAAAAAAGCTTTTTCTGTAGAGCTGTTTAGGTCGGTTGTAATAAATAACTTTAGATATTTTGCTTATATATACCACCCTGAAAAATGGAGTAGGGGTTGGTTGGTTGATTAGTTGCTTGATCTTTGGTATTTCGATATTTTTCCTCAAGCAGAGACTCACACTGTAACTGTGATACTTTCTATAATCAAAGACTGCTGAAAGCATGGATTCTGAAACTGTCTGTTGTGTTTAATTGGCCGAGGAGTGACTGTGGAATTCCTATGCTTCTACATGGTTCAATAAGTGTTTCTTAACTCTGTTAGTTTTTTTTCATGTTTGTTTTATCATCAATCCGCCATTTAAATTGCAGAAAAGAAGAATAGTTTAGGATTTGCTTAGCTGCACCCTAGGCTCAATTTCTGCAATTTTTCATGTTTTCATCAAGAATAGTTATGAACATGCATACTTGAATGATCTTGTTTACACTGTTTCTTTCACTTATGAATCATAGTTTAGGAATTCTTAAGTGCTCCTGGACAACCATTCACTCAGTTCTCCTCCCTGTCAGTTCTGATGAAAGATTCTAAATTGCCTTTGATCCCTGACCATCATTCCATCCTTTCAGCAAATTGATGTTTGTCTCATGTATGGCTCTCCTGCTCCATAATCCTCTTGTGACCAAGAAAATGCAACAGAAAGCTTTAGTACATGACTCCATGCCCAATGGTTTGAAACTTATCACACTTTACCTTACCTCTCTGCTTGGAAGTATCTTCCATCAATCTAAACTTGCATCCAAAAAAAAATCAAAACCCCTGAACTCAACAACTAGCCTAAAATCATCACCAACAAAGTTAAATCATTAAGAGAGAGCCCTCTCTGATTGTAGGTGGGCTAGAACCTGCAATCACAAGATTGGTTTGTAGTTACCTCGGCCGTATACCTTCAGGAGCTTAGGGACAACCTGAGTGATAACATATGCAATTGGAAATAAATTGGTATTTAAATCGAACATTGGTTTCTTGTTCGATTTAATTCATTTAAAATGAGGAAATCATACTTAGGGAAACCCTAACCTGCAAAATTGAACCTCAAAAATATTAAACTAGCAATTGTCCCAAAAGGTACAAAGAGAGGCTGATAGACTTATGAAGTTGGAATTGTTGAATATCTATGAATGATTAAAAAGTACAAGTTATTTTCAGAAAAATATTAAAAAATGAAAATAATGAATATTGGAAATCAAATAACATCTACAGTCTAAATTATTATATATATATATATATTAAAATCTCAATTGTATTGTCGATTTGTCAATTTGGTTATTGGTTAACTTTTACACAAACATATGCTTCCACAATTTTAACTCTTCTCCAACATTGATTCATATTGTTCATGAAACCTACCACATTAGTGCAGTGCAATAAAAAAATATTGTAAAGAAAGGTTTAGTGAGGAATAGTCCATGAACATATGCCAAATACAACCTACAACCACCAATTTCATATGAATAGTCCGAGAACATATTATAAATGATGAATTATTCAAATATCATAAGCTATAGCCCATAACTTGACAAAAATCCAGAATGCATAGAATTTTGAAATTCGCAACAAAACTTCCTAATAGTTGAGACAAATAATTTTCAGTTTGCATGGTTCTACATGTGTATTTACAATATCCTTATAACCAATATTTTATCTGCAACCAAAACCTGTTAATCACCAAAAAACCTTAGTTGGGGTAGGTATTCTTAACCTTATTATATATAATCAACAAACATGAATAATATTCAGTGACAACTTGTCAATCTTATATATTTACAATTAATTGTATTCTAACCTGAGAAATCACCACCAACTGTTCATCTTCTGTTCGTCCCATAGAATGCAGTAGCTTGTCCAATAGTTTTAATGGAGCATTGTAGTGATAATCTTTTCCATACTACACTTTGGAATCTCATTGATCATCAGAAACTATACAAATAAATTATATTCATCCTAACATTAATGTACGCGAAAATATTTTAGTTCTATGAACCCTCAGGGAAAATATACATGGAATACCTTTGTCCTCGAAATAATCATAAAAGATGTGGATTGCTGTTGAAATGGTCAATGAACCACAACATATTAGTCAAGAAAAACCTATTCAACAACATTCTCTAGAACAGTTCCATTTTTGAATTTACTATCTAGGAAACTAGCCCTACACGGTTGAAGTAACATAACATTCTCTATGACAAGAAAAAAAACTTTGAGAACTTTGACTGACATGTAGCTTTAGTTAAGAAAGAGGCAGTACATTGTGAATTCTCATTGTGAGCAACTGCAGCCAAGAAGATGAACTGCCAATGTTGTTCACATTATTTGAACACACAGAAAATTCCTATCTTCTCTTTTTTGCTAGGATTTTAAACTCTAGTTGAAGTTTCTCTATTTTTATTCAAAAAAATAAATGTTACATATATTATGGGATACATCGAAGGAAAAACCCAATGTTACCGTAATACCATTTTTGTTCAAGTTTCCATATTAATACATTTCTTGAAAATGATTAAATCAGCAACCAAAGAGGTCTCCAAAAACTAGTTTCATAAGCTTCTGTATTTAACTTACTATTGTTTTTACTGTATATAGTCACAAGCCCACTTCATAAGCTCTCCTAACTTGCATGTATGTTTTTGAGATGCATAGTTCTTTTTATTTAAATCTACCAATGACCTAATCATATAAAATAGCATTTTTAGCCAACCTAACTGTTAAGCCATGTGCTTGTTTTGTGGCCCCTTTAATTAGATCTGTTGTTTTATGCACCCTAGAGGTTGTAAATTCAAAATCTACCTGGGATAGGAGTAGATGCTTCATATCAGTACAAACTCAAGAGAGGATAAAAATTAAATGCTAATCACAAAGCACGATATACGCAGATAGAAAACACAACTGGAGAAGTTTGCAATAATTTTTCGCATCCATAGAATAGCTAGTGATTTATAAGGTTTGGAGATGACTTTTTCACTTCCCTTATTGAAAATTTGGTATGCAGTACTTTCTAGTTCAATTGACCTATTTTGGTCATCGGTCAATATTAGTATAATTTCATTTCAATTCTGAAAGTTCAGAGTTTGTGGCCATGATTTGGTATTCTGGATCTATTTTATTTGTTTCAGGTGATTTACGCCTCTTTATGAGAAGCTGAGTCCTTTCCTATTTTAGATCACATTTGTATTCTCACATTGCATTAGAAACTTTGCATAGATATCATTGTGCTTTTCATAACAATTGTTGAATTGTGTTTATCAAAAATTTCTAAGAACAAGAAAATTCAAGATTGCTTGCAACGAATTAAAAATCTGGAATTGTTGCTAGTGCGTAGTGGGAGATGTCGAGTTTTAGAAAATTCAGAAAACGGATCGGACTCAACCAGTTCTGGGGTCTGTAGGCAAGTCACCTACACTGCCATTCAAGAGTATTATGAGGGATGAAACCCTCTAGATATAACCTCCTTCAAAACAAATGGGGGCAGAGGATGAAATCAACAAGGTTAGGCAACTGAACGACCATGAAAACCCTAACCCTGTAACCGAGAATCCTTGAAAACTAAATGCAAAGACTTCTGCCGAAAATGGAGTAAAATTGAAAGCCAATATTTAACATTTCCAAGAAAACTGAGGCGGCCAAATATCATGATGGTTAAGGCCGCAAATTAGCTAGAAAGAAACTAACGTTGTTGCAAATAAATCGTAAAAGAAAGCAAACTACACAATTTACTTAATGTTAATATGCAAGCGGATAGTAAGGCCAAACCCTAAAATATACTTGATAACAACAGTAAAGTGATACATGAGCAATTATCTTACCAATATGAAACAATATATCTATCTATAAGCAGAGAAATTAGCACAGTGAGTAAACCGGAGGGATTCCATTCATTTCAAGCAACCACCAGAGTTTAGACGGACCTAGTAGCAAAAAAATACAGAGTTCATGGAAGGGTCAACACCCTTAATCTCCAAAATATACAAAAGTAACCCTAGAGGGAAAATCCAAGCATCAACTTAGGAACTCCGCCAAACCCTACCAAACAACGACAGGTTTCTAGAAAGAAGAGAGTTGAGAAAACTATAACAAGCACAAGACGTTAAGACCCATTTAACTAATGCTGCAATCCCTCTTGCCGTGACACCAAACTGGAACAATTCTCTTACCTGGAAGCCATAGAGACTGGTGTAGAAAGAGCACTTCACCACCAAGTGTACCCAGGAACCTGGAACAATAATCCTTCTACCTACAAGGCATATACACACACAGAAAACAATTAGTGCATCTGGAAAAAGTTTATACAATAATTCATGCATAAAACATAGACAAATAAACTGAACATCATTATGGGGGTATTCATGGAGGATCCATACTTGCTGGAACACTAGCCGAAGCTATACCATATTATTATGTTCCTCAACAACATCCAAAGACACACGTTGCACCTTTTGGAATGATTGTTGGAAAGCCAGTGGATCTTGCAATCTATGCTCAACAACACCGCCCTCATGTTGCTTATATGCCATGGAAAATGAGGCCACAACAACAAATGCCAGAGTAGTCTAGTAACCCATCCTCTTTTTCAACATGAAAAAAAGCTATATAATTTTATTATATTCAAATACAGACATACATATTTGGAGATATTGCCATTTGTTTAGGCTGATGTGTGGGCCACGCCACATCTAGAGTATTAATAAAAACATTTGAAAGATGTCCTTTTCATGCTACATAATGTTTGAGTGGATTTATAATATTTATGATCAACAGAAATAGGAAAACTAAAAAGATTACCATATCAAAAAAATTATATATGCATACCTTCACTTATGAGATAAACCATTGTATGAGCACGTGTAGGAAACATACCAGAAAATTTTCCATAGCTTAAGAGTTATATACCCAAAAGACAAAAGTCTTGGATCTGGGAGCAGTTGTTGACTGTTTTATTCTGCATCCTCCAAATTCCTTGGGGAGAATTAATGCCCATTTTGGATAAAGCATCTGCTTTTTTGTTTTTGTACCTGTCAATGTGTGATATTATGGATCTTCTTCCATTTCTATTCTTGTTCACTGATGCCTTTTGACTTCTTTCTTTCCTGTTCTTGTCCTGTCCAGTCAAGTCGAGAGCACTGTATAGAGATATGATAGATGCAGCTACATAAATGTTAGATTCCTTTTTTGAGCTGAAAATCCTGTCATTTCTCCACTTCCATATGGCCCAAATGGTCAATAATGGGATCACCCGCCATTCGTTTTTCATGGAGCACCAACTTTTGAATGTTTTTGTAATGGATGGGAAGGAGCATAGCGAGAAACCATAGTGGCTAGCAAGATTCTGCCAGATAGGCTGCACCTGTGGACAAGTGAAAAAAAGATGCATATTGTTTTCAGAGTTAGGTGTTTTGATTTACTTTCTGAAGGTAGATGGTAGTCGTGCATGGAAGAAATCGTTGGGTGTGGCACTTCCTCGCAGAGTACTGCCAAAAATGTAGCCACTATAAATGGATCCACCATTTTGGAGAGACCTAGAGGGCAAAAAAAAATTAATGCATGTGAACCAAATGTCAGGGGAACTGAGGAGAAAAAGAAATTGCACAACTGATGTGAACAATTTGCCCACGGAATGTGCACACCAGCTGTCTAGCTTTGAAACAAAAGGACGATGAAAGGCTCACTCAAAGGAAGTCCTATCAGCCTAATAAAAAATGAGTACGTCGAGTGTGTAAAAATGAAATCAAACCTTTGCACATCGACCTTAGCGAAACGAACCTGGGTGCATTGGCTGCAAAATAACTCTGAAAAAAATGAAATCGGAATGGGTACATGGAGCATGTAAAAGATGAAATATTGTAACACATGTTCTCTAAGATAGCATTAACTGAGTTAATAATTTAATTGGCATTGGAAAACTAAGTCAATACTACCTAATTTAACTAGCATTTATTTTCAAATAATCAACTATCACAACCAACGAGTTATGATGATATCTATGTGAATCGTAAAAGTAAGTCAATACTACCCAATTTAGCTAGCACTATAAATATTATTCAAAGACACAATGATAAGCATTAAAATTTTGTTGAATACATCTAGTTACTTGTCATGTCTTCACTACTAAGTTTTGGTACAATTATAGAGTATCACATTGTGATGTAAATGTAGTCTAAATTAAAATTTTTAAATTACACCATTTATTACTATATCTACTAAACATAATACAATGACCACAAGGTACCACTACTCATACTAACATGACAAATAATTGAGCTACCACTATAACAAATATATTTTCACTACCATGGACATAGATAAATTAGGGGTTACTTTTTCACATGTATAAAAAAATATATAGAAATAGTTTCCCATTGTTACTTCTATCACACTTCTTATGACAACACTTACTTTAAGATAATCTCCCCTTAACCATAAGGACATGATTATTGAAGCAACCTAATTTAATAATATAAAAAAGAAACACATTTATTATATTGGGAAAAATATACTAACCTTGTATCTATGAAGGGAGGAATGGGGTCATATTACTATCAGTGAAAACCTCTTTTACAATGTGAACTTTTGAGTAAATTTTTGCATCATATTTATCATCTCAGCACTTGTAGATCTATGTGAGTTCTCTTAAACAATTTTATCTTAATTGTTTTAAAACTAACATTGGACATTAATTCAAGCTAACTATTCACTTTCCAAGGCAGAGAATATGTCAACTTGGCAGTTACCTACATTATAACTTAATATTAAATACTATCCTTATTTTTTATATTAATATGAATGCTTCTAATATTTAATATATTGTTAAGTAGATTACCCATTGAGTAATTAGTGAAGTATCTAATATTGGATGAGAGAGTTGTAAGGCTAAAATTTTGGCTACCACAGGTTAAATTTGGTGTTTGTATAATGTCATGCAAAATTAGATTTCACACCTCTCCAAGAATCAATCAAAATAATTTACACATACCAATCAAAGGCATTCAATCGATGGTTAAAGTAGTGGTTGGGAGGAGTTCATTGTCAAAAACATCCAAGGGTTTCCAAACTAGAGAAACAAGGGCATGTGTTTGATTTATGGGCTATCGTTTGAAAATTTTCTACGAGAAGAGGAGTTGGTTGGAGTCCTTATGGCAAGGACCTACACCTCTTCCTTTATTTCTTAAAGTAGGCTTGAAATAAGTGATTATAGATATATGATACATATAATATGCAAAGCACTCATAACACAATAATATTGAACATTTGCATGAGACATAACTTAATTTACCTTCAATTTATTTTTTCTTTAAAAAAGGAAATATATGCTACCATGATGCAATGCAATGATTCACCAACATTGGGCACCAAACAAATGAATTGGACCATGGATATTACATATGATGACAATCATCCACGATAAAATATGATTATTAGCCACTCTGCAATCAAAGGCACAATGTAGGGACAACATGTATCCATCTTGGAGGAGAGTGGGGAAACCCAAAATTTTATTGATGCACAATTAGTGGAGTGTAGAGGCATTCATAGATTGATATATATCCTGAACAACGTGGGCGAGAGAGGATGCCCATACTTCACCTAAGTTGTCTTCTTGATTATAGGTTGGATATGTTGAGGATATGGTTGATGGGACAAATGTTGAGGATATGGTTGATGGTTCGATATTGAAGTCAAAATCCTCCCTTAAACCTTTAGCGAAAAATATGTCTCCTCAAGTATATCCAATAATATCATATGAAGAGTCATAATATTTAACTTGGAATTATGGCCCACCATGATCATCTAATAATTAATTGAAATAGCAGTAGACCCCAATTGAGGGATTGGGTGGATCATATGGTGGGACTATGCTAGTGGGAACCCTATATAAATGACTTGAAACCCCCTTGATTTTCTACCTTGATGGCATTCATCTCCCAAATTTCTTGTTGGATACACAAGTCCTGAAAACATGATAAGGAAGATGAGAGGAAGCTGACAAGGACATTAGGTTGTCGTAGAACATCATAAAGTGCATCCAAATGGATGAACATGGAATGGGAATTAAGGTCATAAAGTCATAAAGGTCACAAAGGTGCATCAAAATTTTTTTGGAGTGTCCCAAAGGTAAATATACAATTCTTGTCTCCTATAAAATAAAATATACATTTATTGTGGTGATAGTATCGACAAGATTCATAGAACTAGTGGTATAGTGTTTGGCAATGAATGAATAAGCAAGAAAAGGGGGAAAGTATCTAACAAATATGGTTAGAGTATGCATCAAATTTCCCATCCATGAATGAAATGGTGGTTTACATGGGGCTCATGAGAGAATATGGAATGGAGGGTAGATTGGCATGGTCAGAAAATGAGAGAAGGGTTTTATCTACTAACGGAATATGGGATGGAGGTTATGTCTAAGTTCAGGGAGGATTTTAGCTTTTTTGATAAGGATGGAGGTGGATGTATCAAAACAAAGGAGCCCAAGACAATACTGCATTCTTTGGATCGAAACCCCAATGTATATTGGAAGTGGTCCAAATGTTTTATATTCAATAATCTAGTCTCGAATACAATCAACCACAAAAGAGTAGTTATAATCTGCCTATAAATGCAACATATTAAATACACCAATCCAAAATGATTTCTCTGAGGAGAATTAAAGAAATAGTTGAGTCTGGCTCTCCATCACCTCCATACATAGTAAACAACAACCAAGCCCACTCTGTCCTTTATGACACATTGTCTCATGCCAAGATGAAGCCAAAAATATACATTTACTGATATTCTTAAGCAGAGCCAAGATATGAAGCCAATATACAGATATTCTCTGAAGGACTCATCAAACTAGAGTCAACTTGCCTCCTAGGGAGAGCCACCTCTGTGCCCATGATAAAATTTTACAGTGGATTTTCTCTATAAGTCAACTCCAATCCTTAATTCCATAACAATTAGGTTGGAGCATAAATATAAGATTTTCAAAATCTGCATCCAATGCAGTGGAGATAACACCAAAAATATGATAAATCTCCAGTACCAATGCATCATCTCGGTAAGAAGAAATCATATGAGATTTATTATTATTCCTAAGGAGTGCAGATACCCATCAAAAGAGGTCAATCTACTAAATAGTAACACATCATCGACAAATATCAAAGGAGTAGCTGTGACTTGTCTACTACACAATTACATTTAATCCATATACCTCCACACCTGCAACCAAAATTACTTCCCTTGTGAATTTTGTGACTAATTCTTCCAAAATACAATATTTTATCCTCAACCTCTTCTTCTCGCAAAAGTTGTCATAGATACTTTTAAGTAGGGATATTGTCTACTAACAAATATTCTGTAATTTGCCTCCACCATCCTTGTAGAAATTATGGTGTAGAGTTGCAACTACTTATGAAAATTTAATCAAAATCACAAGACACAAACCTATTCTATTGCTCTCTCAAAGTTAATTCACAATTTAGAACAAAAATTTCATACATGCAATAAAAAATAACACACATGCACACATAATTTTTCTTGAGGAAAGAAATATGCTAAAAAACCCAATCTCTACCTGCATTAATATCATGACTAGAAATGTATTGCAATTTATTTGCTCAACTGAGCACAACCTGCAAGTGAATAACTTGTCTCTCGTCTCACTGTGAAGCTATAACCCTGTAAATTTCTACCTTTGTTTGAGCCGATATTTACTTGCGCAATTCCTTGAGAAATTAGGCCACTATTATTTAGGAATTTTTACAAAATGGATTGTGAAATTCCCAAGGTTGATCATGTGACTACATGCAACACTTGTACACTCAAGGCTAGTCTACAATTGATGTTACATTTCCTTGGAATCTCCACCATATTTGGGTATATCGAATTCTCCATGCACTAGATATTTTGGGTTGATTGATCAATTAATTAGATGATCACTGAGTTTGACTAAAGTCCCACTACACAATTGGCCTTCCACTAGTATGGGCTTTGAAATGTTGCATGACAATTGCTTATTCTTGGGGCTTGGTTTTCAAGGCAAAGTCCAATGTTCACTCTAGACTAACTATTATCATCAATAACCACTTGGTGAATGCTAGCAGTCAACCAGTAAACCAACGACACAAGAATTTGAAAACAAATAGGTCAAAATGAAAATTAAGTATGTTAACGCAAGAGTTCAATAAGAACTTGAATTTAGTTACTCGTGCCTACTAGGGAGATATTTCCATTAAAGGAAATAATAACACAAGAGACAACACAACAAAGTATAAGTGATCTGAATGATGATGTTACCAAATATGTAAGTGAAGGACTCACAAACTTATAGTGATCATGGGAATGATAGATCTTGAAGAGAGCATGATGATGTTGTTGCGGAGGGATATATCATTGTGGAGGGATGGATTTAGTTTCTAAAAGGGTCTCAACTCAATCTACCTAGTTGGATGGATTGTTTTTCTCAGATACATTGAGATTGGTTAAATTCAGCTTATCGGGTTCATGAGGGTAGGAGAGGGACGCGAAATAGAGATGGGAAGCTTAACAGTCATCCAGAAGGAAAATATATGCCTGAATGTAAAGGTAAAGGGAATAATAGGGGGGTTATTTGATTCAAACAAAGGGTGAATTATGCTTCCCTGAATGGACATCATGAGACTGTGTTTAAGATTCACCATTCTGAAGCTGCGAGAAGACTAGAGTGTAAGCACAAGAGAGAAGCTAAACATATTGTGGGTTGTGAAGAGGGCCAAGAAGGCCCTTTCTAGTTCTTCCTCTTTTATATTGGAAGCACAAGATTTAAGAGTGTTTATAAGATAGCAATAAAGATGAGATGGATTGTCAAGCATATGCTGGCAGGGGTGTTGTTGGACTGTCACAGTGGAAGAAATGATCTAATGGATAAAATGAATTTCTACTGAAAAATAAATTTTCAATGTTGAGGTGCAACTTGGGAGGGGTAGCTGATGGTTCCCTAAGCTAGGTCAAGTGCTTGCAATGGATTAAAGATCAACTCCTGCTGCAAAGTCTCACGAGGAATATGATTATGCAATAACTGCACCTGAAAAGTTGGAAGTCAAAGTCTAGGACTCACTATAAAGAAGCGGTTCAAACAATAACCACTAAGTTTTGAATGGGATCTAAAATTTGACTTTCTCAAAATTGAATGAAGTTGGAACCACTCTGAAACAACTCGAAACAATTAATGTTAATATTAAAAATTTAAGTAAAAGCTGGCATTATCCTTATCTTTCCTTTTCAAAAAGG
The DNA here is from genome assembly GCA_000404065.3 of Pinus taeda. Lineage (NCBI taxonomy): Eukaryota > Viridiplantae > Streptophyta > Pinopsida > Pinales > Pinaceae > Pinus > Pinus taeda. Next base: position 22,706 of record APFE031432390.1, on the reverse strand, counting down.
AAAGATAAGGAGAATGTCAACTTTTACTTTAACTTTAAAAATTCAATATTACCACTAATTACTAGGGTTAGGTTTTGTAGGGCCCTTGAGTTAATAATATTTTTTTCCTTTTCAGTATTTTTTATTAAAAAATTATTATTTGGTGGTCATTAGCTATGTTGCACTACATTCTTTAGAATTGGTTAGTTTATTAGAGAACTAGTGAATTTGGTGTTTTAAGGTCAGTTCAATCCAAGACCAACCTTAGCCAATCTGAACCACCAAAGTAGACTAGTACAACTCTAAAACCATTGGGACCAACCAATTCCACTAGTTCTAGGCTAGTTCCAATAAGAGTTTTCCCTTCTAATCTTCCTCTGAAGTCAATTTTTTGGATCCGTTCGGGGAAGGGTGATTTAGAAAGTTCCATAAACTATCGAATTGTTGTGAGCACCTAAGATCATAAGTATTTAAGCCCTCGCAAACAGAAATTTACAAGGACCTAGTACAGACATCCCAAAAGATATTTAGTGAGGATGTGCATGCAAGGAACTATTACAGACCTCCCAAGCTACTTAGTGAGGACGTGCATGAACAAAAAGCAAAAAAAAAAAATATCCACCCTTAAAAACCATGCCCAAAACATAGAACTGTGGTGCAAAACAAATTGCCGGTAGGCTATTAATGCTACCAACAATCATTCACTCTCTAATTTCACATGAAGCTCCTAATCAAGCTACCTCCTCCACTATGGTTATAGCAAGTTATTGCAATTGTGTGGGCTACAAGAAATTAAAACTACCTTCGAATCTCCACTAATTTTAGGGGACTTGACTTCATACCCAAACTATTTTGGGTTGATTGATCGGTTAACTAGATGATCACCGAGTTTGATTGAGGTCCCACTGCTTAAATGACCTTCCACTAGTTCCTCCAAAAGTTAGAACTAGTTTAACTCACAACAACATGAGATAATTGACCTTTATTGCCACAAGTTAGTAATCACATATGTAGAACTGAACTCTAACTCCTCCAACTCGAATTTATTGAGTAAACTAGGTGACACAAGCCATGTCACACAAGTTAACATCATCCAAGTTTTCTGTTGATGTGGAAATTTGAATTTTTTCAATTTAATTAAGGAAAAATCAAATTGAGAATTGCTTGCTGCAATTTTCAACACATGTTTCATTGGAATGTATTACTTTCACTATGAACTTGGCATATTTCACATGTTAAGTTCATAAGGTTCTGGGCTGATGTGGTTCTATGTGTTTTCTATATAAATAATAGGTGTCCAACTCTTGCTATTAGAAACAAGACTCCCTATGAAATGTGGGATGGCCACATTCCTTCGGTGAGGCATCTTAGGGTTTTTGGTTCCTCATATTATGCCTTCATACCTAAGGAATAGATAGAACAAAATCAGTGCAAGGAGTCACGAGTGTATCTTCTTTGGGTACTCATACGTCCAAAGCATACCATCTCTATGATGAAGTGAATAAGAAGTTTATGATATCTAGAGATGTGATATTTCTTGAGTCTTCCAAGATTGACAATGTTGTTGAGTGGTAGCTTAATTGTTTGGATATATTCGAACATGCAAAGTATTTTAAAGAGTTTGATAGTGAGATTCCACATCTCCTTCTACCCTAGGTTCTTTAACAGTCCTGCTGGAAAGCGGACGGGGGAGCAGGGCTTTTACATGCTCCGTACGCAGGCTCTTACCTTCCGTTTTTAAGATCCAACTCTTCCCTAGCAGGTACTCATCAGATTCACACTACTCTTCAGAAATGGCTACACTCTCCCCGGCAACGGCACCAAAATGTGGAGCGATAAAAAGGGTCTTTTTAACACCTAATTACCTCACATTAATTGTCAACCCAGGGACGGCTTTTTATTTCAAGAGTGTACTCTGTCTGAGGCAGCTATTTACTCAAGAGTAATGTTTTGCAGTATAGTGCTTTAAAACCCACAAGTAAATAAATGCTTGAAACAAAATCTAATTGGAACAGCAAGAAACTGAAATGTCTTAAACTAAATCATTCATTCAAACAACCATCAATCGAGGATATAGTAGCAATAACTCATTCCTCTAGAAATTGATGCAAAAGGAATTAGAGCATGGACCATGGATCAGGGAGCGCGGTAGCAATTGCTGAGGCTCATGACAGCCTTGGACCTTCTCTCACACCAAAACAATAAACGCAAGTAAAAGGAAATGACAAAAAGCAGCATGAAATGAAATGGACAGCAGTAAATGAAACAACAATTAGAAGAACTACATCTCGCAAGTTAAAACCAACTTACTCACATTCTGCAATAAAATAACAATCTTCAAAAGCGATTTCAATGAACTTTACTTTATGAGACGATATTCACAAATGAATTATGGAACAGCAGTTCATTATAAAATAGGAACGTCAATCATATATACACAACACACTAATATAACAATCTAAGAATATTGGATGATATAACTATGTTTCTAAACAGAATGATGCTACTGTCAAATCCCACAAATATTCATACCAGCACTCTGTTACAGAAATGGCTGAATAAAGATACAATTCGACCCCGTGCGATTTCAATTATATAGTGCAGAGTTCTTACATGGAGAAATCATTCATTCATTAATCATAACAGAACATAGAGTATCATATAAAGAATGTATTAGACTGCTACGTAATAAAGATAAACAGCCCACACGCAGATTACCATATAATGATACAAAGGCAAGTGTCCTTCGGAGCCGGGCCCTTAGCTGCCGATGGTACACCGCCTTAGATTACTCCAAACGCAGAGACGGAAAGAACACCAAGTCTTTTATATTAATCGCATCCACAAAAGTAGACAAAATCAGGTCTCAATGAGCCTCAACGATCAACGTTTATTCTGAAACTGTAGAATTACAAATAACAATCCTCCCCCCGTCCTCTGATCTTTGGTTTCATTAAATAGACAAATATCAGAGCATAGATAATTACAATCATGATTTGTTTTACAAAATTGGATTTATTCCAACCATTTGATCAACAAGAACAAGGCGTATTTGGCTTTGCAGCTAAGATTTGGAGGGCGGCCGCAACAGCAAATCTCCGAAAATCGTGCTCAAAGAACCCTGCGTGTCTCCCTGTACAGGCCGAATTTGGGCAAACTGTTCTGTATGAAGATAACTGGGCCCGTTTTGGAAAAAACCCATGTTCCGGATTTTCCAAATTCGTCTTCATTTGCTTAGAATATTAACCGCAAAACTGTCACTCCTTAAACCAACGAATTTCTGAGTTGGCTGATTTAAAAATCAAATCTTCAATCTGGAAGTTACTTTGGAGGCTAAAAATGGTAAATAAGGTTACAACCAACTTATTAGAACTATCAATGGTAAAATAATGCATAATAATCAATTTATTAGAAATAAAGGAGAATAAATAATATTCATCCATGAGAGCATAAATCATTTATAAAATGGATTTAAATGATAAATTATAATAAATGACATGATGAAGAATGGTGGAAATGGGTGGAATAAATGTTCACAAGTGACAATAATCATGGCATATTAACGACCCCACATATATAAGGCCTGACAGTTTGATTCATCCATGAGTTTAGCTAAACCTTGGCCTTTGATAAGTTTTTTAGGCTTTATTTCAAAGTCATATTCCAAAATTGTGGCAATCCATTTGCCTCTCTTCCCTTTAGGCCCATTCTATTTTAGAATGTCCTTTACTACTAAATTTGGAACATATGCAATGATGTGTGAGTATAGGATGTACACTGTGAAATTTAATAGCTTTTACTAAAGAAAGTGCTTGTTTTTCAATTATGTTGTACTTTAGTGTAGCATCTCTCAAAGATTTATTGAAGAATGCAATAGGATTCTCATAACCTTGATCATTCTTTTGTAACAAAACTGCTGCAGTAGTATGTTCTGAGGCAAAAGAAAAAATTATAAAATCTTTTTTGAAATTAGGACTTATGAGGACAGGTGTTTTAGTAAGGGCTTCTTTGATTGACTCAAAATTCTTCTTAGCCTCTAGTGTCCACTTAAGTTTTGAATCTTTCTTTAACATGTTATTCAATTCTCTGATTAGTTCTGCTAAAAGTTAGAAATGAATCTTCTAAGAAAAAATATTTTACTTAAGAATGATTGTAATTATTTAATGTTTCTAGAGTGGCTGATGTTTAGGATTGCTTCTATTCTAGCTGGATCTATTCTAATTCCATCTTTTGATATTGTGTCCTAAGAGTTTACCTTCTTCCAGTCCAAAAAGTGATTTCTTAGGATTTAAGGATATGCCAAATTTTCTACATTTAATAAGAACTCTTCTCAAATGATCTAGATGTTCATTATCTGATTTGGAAAACACTGTGATATCATCTTGGTAAACAACTAAAAAGTCATGGATTTATTTTGCAAAATCTATGTTCATAGCTCTTTGAAAGGTAGCCCCTACATTCATCAATCTAAAAGGGATTTTAAAATACATGAAATTTCCCCAGGGAGTGGTATATGCAGTCTTTGTTTGATCCTCTGGTTGAATTAAAATTTAATTGTATCCAGAAAACTCATCAAGTAATGAGATTATAGATGATCCTACCACCCTCTGTATAATATGGCCCATTTTAGGGAGGGGATAATTATCCTTCAGTGATACTTTGTTCAAGTTTCTGAAATCAACACAGAGTTTGATTTCCCCTGTTTTCTTTCTTGTGGTGACTAAATTAGAGACTCAATCTTAATATCTAATTGGTGCTATGATTTGTGCATCATACATCCTTTTTACTACTTTTTCAATTGATGGCATAAGAACTGGATTAATTCTCCTAAGCTTTGGTTTGAAGGGTTTTTTATCTTCTTTGATAGGTATTTTATGTTGGATAATGTTGGTGTCATAATATTTGAGGTCTTCATAACTCCAGGCAAAGACATCATGAAAATCATTAAACAGACTTATGTATTTCAACTTTTGATCTGGAGGTAATGCTTTGGATATTTTGATAAGCTTAGGTTTTTCTTTTGTTCCTATGTTACATTCTTCTATGTCTGATCTTAAAGGCACCATTTTTGGTTTTCTACCTACATCATTTGAATCAAACAAATCTTCTAATGGGACTAGTCCCTTAGGAAAAAAGTTATTTTTAAGGTTTAAAATCTCATAATCATCATTGATTATTTCTTCTATTTCTACTTTTTCTAAGTTATCTATTTCTTTTTTAGAGAATTTACTAGGTTTATTTACATCTAAAGCATTTATATCTATCTCACTATTTATGATATTATCTACTGTACAATCAATATCTATGTTATATTTTTGGAATTCTCCCTCAACATTCATGAAATCATAGATTTGAAAATCTTGTGAAAAAATCTGCCAATATTTCAAATTATCGGGTATAACAAGTCTGTGTCTTACTTCTGTAGTGTACTGTGGTTGGGATGAAAAGGTAATCTGCATGTGCTAGAAAAAGTATCTAAAATGTGAGCTTGCATGTTCTGTTTCCTGGGAATAGCAACAAAACCGGTTTCAAGAAGTTCCTTAATCAAATCTAGAATAGTTTCTCTGTATTGGCTAAGTTTAGGATTATTCATAGAATACTCTCCTTTAATTTGTTTTATGATCAATTCCAAGTCTCCCATGATAGAAACTCTCTTGGCTCCAAGTTTTCTTACAATTTACAATCCTAATATTAAAGCTCATACTCACCATGTTGTTTGTTCATTTAAAGTTTAATCTAAAGGCATGACCTTCAGAATGATTATTTTCCATGTTATGAATCCAAGCTCCTGCACGTGCTCCTAACCTATTTAGATAGCCATCAAAATCAAAATGCCATAGAGACTCATGTGTTATGTTTTCACTATCAATTACTTTGTATTTTTCTTCTACAGTTGTGATTTCATTTTTTCCATTGTCTAAATTATACAAGATAAATGAGTTCATATCATAATGCATGGAGTATATAGGGTAATTATATGGATTTTTAGAAACACTTACCATGTATTTCATCAAGGTTTCCCTGTAAAGATTTCTTTGCTGACCAAATACAGAGATGGTAGCATATGACATGTCTAACTTTAGAGATCCTTGCAATTTTTCTCCTCATGAGTGAGATAATAGCATTCCATACTTGGTTGGGATATCATCAACTACTATGTCCATAACAATACTCTTTGTTGGGCACTGGACTAGAGTTACACATAAATCTTTAATCAAGCCAAGGCATTTTACTTGACTAGAATCAAAGGAAAATAGGTCCTTATAGGGTATGGTGATAACTAAGTTTAATATTTCCATGATTGCTTTAGGCATTAGGTTATGGGATGCCCCTGAATCTAGCATAGAAATATGTAAGATTTTATCATGAACATTTAAGCTAATGTACAATGGAGGTATACCCCCTTGTTGATGTTTTCCATTTACTTCTAGAACAAATAATAACTCAGGTTGATCATCATTAAGGTTTACAACATCTGCGCCTTCACATATGTTTAGTGTTTCAGTGATTTGTGCTTTGTATGATTCATTTTTCACTAGATCTGTCAAAGGAACTGATATTTTCAATTTGTCTATCTCAGTCTTAATGTTGAATGGAAATTGAGTTTTTCCTAATTGAATGAGTTCTTCCTTAGCAATTGTGGTCTCTGTACTTTTTTCTTATTTATCAGCACTTGGTAACTCAGTTTTTGTACCAACAGTTTTGTTTTGAATTTTCTCATTTGGAATAGTTTGAGCAACAATTGAAGTTTGAGTTCCAGCTGAAGTTATGTCTACAATTTTTGGGATGGAAGTCTCCTGAGTTCCTCTGGGGAGAATTTGTAGAACTTTGTTCGTAGGAGCTTCTAATATTCTTTTAGTATGGGTTTGGACTGATTTCCTAGTGTGAACTTATGTATTCTTTTTGCTTCTAAGGCTATATTGTTTGTGAACTTCATAGATAGAATATTCATAGCCTTGTTTGTAGTCAAAGGACTCTCTAGATTCTAATTGTAATTGTTGTAACGTGTATAGTTATTGTTCTTCCTAAGTTAGAAAAACAACATCTTCGTTTTTAATCCCCGATAGGTCTATTTGGGTGTCCTCCTCTTCTTTATGATTTTTCAAACCTTCAACATAATTTTCCTAGAAAGGTGGTCTAATCTATTGATCGGGTATAGCATCTCTTGTTTTTCCAATATTAGGATTTTTCCTAAAGTTGGGGTTTCTAATTGGGGGTCCTTGTTGATTTTCCCACTAAGATTTTCTTTCCATATTTTCTAATTTATCCATTATCCTTTCCACACGTTTAGCTAAATTTTCTATCTTACCATCTGAAGTGGATGGTTCCTCTTTAATCGTAACTCTTTTCTCATTTCTCATCCTAGCTCTCTTAGCTAATAAAATGGCTTCTACACTAACATCATTACTTTGCATATGTTCCAATGTTTCAAGGTTTCTTTCTCTCAATTGGTAAGACATATCAGTGTCAAAACCATCAGGAAATTTGATTGGTGCCAAGTGTTGGATACCTATACCAATAGGTTTCATATTTCATGATTGATGATCAAAGGTCCAAATATGCTCTGCTTTGAATGCAAAGATCCCATATTTCCACAAGGAGACAAGGTGTGTCTCAATCTTGGTAGGGACTCAATTTTGATGGATGATCCAACAGTCTAAACTGGATCATGCCATGTTTTCAATTTTCATGTTGTAGAAAAGAGAAAGAAATCTGTCCAAACTGTTTAATCTTGGCAGATCAGTAGCTAGGTAGAGAAGCTGAGGCTCCCAACTGTTTAATCTGGGGCCTGGAAGGAATAAGGGTAGCCTTACATAGGAAATGAAAAGCAAAAAGCCAATGTAAAAGAAAAGGCATTTAAAAGGGTTTGCTAGCCTAAATGCACCCTACAAGAAGAAATGAAAATGTTAGGCAAAATAGTTGGGTAGGTAGATGGGGTTGCAGAAGTGGAGCCTCTTTCAAGAACAAAGTTGCTAAACATCTACAGCAAAATCAACACACTGGAGCATGACTAACTTCCCTGTTTTCATTTCTATATCACTCATTACTAACACCCTTTCCCAAGCAGTACAGAGCACAAAAGTTTATGTCTTTGTCATGTTCTTATGGCCTTAAAAGCCACATTTCTTGTGTAAAAAGTCTTTTCATTTTGATCTACCATTTACACTAAGTTGTTTTCAAAAGGACTTGAGTGTACTGATCCTCATCCATATTTCCCCCCCACATTAACAGCTAATCCTACTATGTAATTCCCCTATCTCACCCTTCCCTATTAATATTAACACCATGGTGTATAAACCCCGAATTTTCTATAAATATCCCTCCCCTGGCATTATAGCCATATGTTCTGTTTAAAAGGGAATCAAAATGACACCTGGTCACTTTGATGAACCTCCTAGGTCACCCCCTCTCATTCCATGTCATTTTGTTCATTTGACCCTCATTTGCAAAGAAAAAATCCCAATAAAACCCCTCCTACCCATAACCCTTTTAAAAAAAAAGATGACACAAGGTTCCCCGCCCTAAAAAACCATTTTTTCCCCTTCTCCGCCCTAAGACCCATTGTCTAAAGTTGAAAAAATCAAATTTTAATTAAGTCGCGCCGGCAAATAAACCCATAAAACCCAAAAGACTATAGTTTTACACCCCCCCCCCCCCCCCCC
>APFE031432389.1:0-16087 GCA_000404065.3 Pinus taeda | reverse complement strand
CAATTCCTGTGAAGAAGGGTCACGTACATACACAAGTCCTGTGAGTAAAAGTCATGTACATAATTTAAACCATGGAAATATGGATACCAAGGGTTATTACCATGGCATTTTTCCATAGTAATTGGGGCGACAACTTCTATTAGATCCTGTCAAAGAATACTAATGACATTACCAAAGGATTTAGCTAAGGTATTGGCTAAGGAAAAAACTATATAAGGAGATGGAAATCAAGGTGTTGTGTGTGCAAGTAATGGGTTATTCATACGTGATTTGCTCTGGAATAGATGTGCATCAAGGAGCAAGGAGATGGCTTAGATATGATAGATCTGACATTGTTTTGAAGACTAATGAATTCACTTGCTTGATCTGTTTATGCTTGTAGCTAACAATGATAGATCTGTGGTTATAATGATGTTATATTATGAATGTATGACAATGAAGATTGTGGAATGTGAGTTGTGTTTGCAGCAAAGGTATGCTTCAGTAATTTAAGATTTGTATGTCGGTTTGCTTCTGAATAATCACGTACATATGCAAATATATTTTTGGCTAGTTGCGTATATATTCTGAGATATTTTTCTTTAGTACATTGAGATCTACATGTGGGTGTTTCACATGATAAGCACATATATACATAGGTCTTCTTAATAAAAATCATGTATATATTCTAAGTTAGATCTGGTTAGGTTTTGCAATGTTGATTGATGATTATTGTTGATGAGTTCTGTTATATTTGTTGTTGTTTTTCAATTATGTCTTGATCTAGATGGTTTATATTTGATATGGTTTGGTTGTGCATTACTCTGATTTAGTTGCATTGGTGGATTCAGTATTTAGTTGGATGGTGTTACAGTGACTTAGTTGGTTCAATGCTTGTATTTCAAATTCAATATTCAATTTGGTATTGAGCATAATGTTGGTTGTGGGTTTAGTATGAAAATATGATGACAGGTGGCCTACATGTTTTTATGTTTGTTTGAGACAAGTGGATCCAGTATGAAATATTATGAAATGTGGTCCATGAAGGGTGCTGAGGGTTGGATACTTCAGTGAGGGAGTTAGAGCTTCCTTCTAGTGGTAGATGGTAAATTTGTTCAGGGGGTAGGTGCTCCCTTCTAGTAGGAGTCAATAAACAATATCAAGGGGTTGTAGCTTCCTTCTAGTGGGTGCTAGAGAATGAGTGGAGGTTGTATCCTCTTGCAAGTGGGTGCCTGTTTGCTGGTAAGAGTCTACGACAATATAAGACATAATGAATTTTTTCTTCATAATAAAATAAAAAGACAAAGACGACAACAACACTAGTTTTCTCTCACATTGGGTTTCCACCTAAAATCCTGGTGTTCATATGTATTGCGATTTATCTGTTCTTTACTGCATATTGAATGACTAATGATCTAATAATGCAATGATTAAGTTAATCATTTGATGGAAGTTCTAAAAATTAAGTAATCTAAACATATGCAGTTTGCATTCACTACAGTCACATACACATGGAAGCTGCATAAAAAATAGTAGCTTATAGATTTTTGAATTTGAAATTGGAAATTTAAGTGAATTAAAAATACCGATTCACCCCCACTCTAAGTATTTTTCCTAACAAAAAGACTTTGGAGGAGAGGCATGCCTAAAGTGTGTGGGTTGGTTGCCAAACAATTCAAGGGCTGATTATTAGACTAACTGATCTTAATCCACATTGTCAACAATAGAAGGGATTATTATTAGTCTGATTGTTCTTAACCCACATTGCCATATTAGAAATTGACCTAAGGTATGAAGTAAGAAATATGGACTTAGGAGCTCTAAATCAATAAAGATATAACAACCGTAGTATAAGTATAGTATTCAAACACTAGTATATAGGATTCATTAAGGGATTTAAGTAAATATGAGGAAGTAGAAGGTATTTAGGATTTGATTCTTACTCTATTATTTGTAGGGAAAACATTGGGTTTCTAACGATGCCTCACACCAATGTTGTAGGTGCCATTTTCTACATTTCAAGCTTACCAAATGAATGAATAATAATTCAACAAGTGCTTACTTCTAATTAAGTCAATTATTAAGGAAATAAATAACCAACCTCATTCAATTTATGAACAACAATCCCGTTGTTTCTCATTTCATTAGTTAAGCACTCTTAATCATTGGTTAGTGGCGGGACGAGGGCTAATCAGCCTGCAAAGTACTATGGGCGAGCCTCACTAGATTGAGTGGATGCCATTGAATAGGTATGCTGAGCATGCATCTCAAAAGCTACAATTCAGGTAGAAGTAGGGAACGTAAGGGCTTAGTTCCTTCACTACGGCACCAAAACTATCCCACACAATATTAGCATCTTAGGGATGGGTGGGGAAGGTTGGAACAACATCCCTCTTGGAAATTCCCCTCGATGATGGGATGGCTTGGATGCCATCCTCATGGTTTCTTCTTTCCGGTAGGCATAACAATTGTGGAACCAATAGACTCGTCTTAAAATAGGGGAAACCTCACTTTGATTGAATGGGAGCCACAAATAGATGAGGTAAGGACAACACCTTTCAAATATTCCAAGTAAGGTCGACATGTAGAGAGGCCATATATTTAGGATGGATGCATGGTACGGTGATAATGGAATGCTCAAGCATGTTCCCCTGATCCGAGGCCCACACCATTACGGTTAAGCACTTACCCATCAATGCTGTCGAGTTTGAATTAAAATAAAAAAATATAAGGATGTGCGCATGCGTTACACTTGGCTGCAACATAAATTTGCAAATTTTTTTAACTGAAACAACCCACCAGTTATGAAAATTAGCTTGGACATGGTACACTTCAAGTTATGAAAATTAGCTTGGACATGGTACACTTTTGGTGTTGGTTTGACAAGGTAACCACTGGTTTCTAAACTACAAGAGATGCCATTCTTACCGTTGTAAGTTGTCTAAAATGATTCGATAATTTAGTGTATTACTATTTGCTAGTTATAATGTGTTACTTTGATAATTACTTGAAACATCTATTCTATCTATCAGTACACCTATCTTGTCAATTATTTAATACATCTCTGTTTAGTTAATGTTTACTTTACAATGTTTTTTTAATTTTTTGATGGCGTTTTACGCATTTTGATAATGTCCGACTGTAATGTCAGCCATGTAATTTTGTGGTTTACCGCTTACTTTGGTCAAATAGAAGAGCATACATTATTCCATTGATATATTTTATAAAAGTAAGATGTTTGCACAAGGAGGAAGGCTCATGCACAAATCAAAATTTCATAGTCTTTAGGTTGTGTTTCTGGGTTAGGAATACAGTTAAGATTTTAGATGGTTTTACATAAGTTTTTTCTAAATAAAATATGATGTTGCTATAATTTCCTATATATCAGAATGTTGTGCTATTCAAATTGTTATCTGTAATTGTCATTTAAATTTTGTTTCATTATTAGCATCTTGCTGCAGGAGGAAATTGCAGGAAGAATTCTTAGACTATGGAATGTTCTTAATTTTAAAGAATTGGTTTAAGTCTCTGGGAGATAAATTTCTGTGTAATAGAAATGTTCATATTATAGTTTTGATGATTTTAAGAAATGTAAGATTCCTATTTCTCCAATCTGTGTAATAGAAATGTTCGTATTACAGTTTTGATGATTTTAAGAAATGTAAGATTCCTATTTCTCCAATCTGAAACTTATTTCAACTTGTATTTCAACTTGTCTTGGTAAACAATTTATTTGATGACAGTGGTCATTTCAGAGTAAGTTAATGACTTAGAAAAGGAATATGTTGAGTGCATAAGTGTTACTCTTTCACTTATATAATTTTACTTTATGTTTCTTCAATTTTGTAGAATGTTTCATTTTCGGGTACTTTTGTTTTTGTGTATAAATAACGTTTGTTGAATTTTCTGGTAAATTTTACTAGATTTTATAAAGTGATTCCGTTCCCAACATCATGACATTGCTAAATTTTTAACCTAAAATGTTTCATATTTGTTCCATCGCCTTGTTGTTTTCCATATCATAACCACCTTTCTCAATCTTTTACCTTTGCGGGAACATAGTTACGGCTTGACTTTGAACAGTATGCCATGAGAGAATAACTTTAAAAAGTGGATTGGGAAAGGTACAGTTTTAGCTTTTGTCCATTTGAAGTTATGCTGTTACACTTTCAATCACATGCATATACAAAATTTTGGAAATCATAGTGTGATCACCTCTGTTTTACACGTTATCATGTTCTTGTCAAAATCTGATGAAGAGAAACCATCCAATAAAATTTTTGCAAAGCACTTCAAGCCATATGGTTGGTTTTATTCTTGGATTTTGCTGTATATTGTGTTTTAATCGTATGTGCAAGGATCATTATATGTGTATATGTATAGATAGACACACGCGGTAGTGGTTAACTGACTAACTTCATCAATTTTGTATTCTGCAAAGCTGTCCTCCTTTTCAAAAGAGCACTCGTTTTGATGATATGAGAAATTTTAACTAAGAGAGAACTTATAAAAGGCCAAAACGAAATAAGTATTTCATTAATAACTTGTATTTTTTTATTATAGTATTAGAAAGTTAATGTGCTATTTTTTGCTATCATATTTGATGAATATTATCATGATATTATTTTTAAGTTGTTGTATAATATTATTTTTAAGTTGTTGTCTAATATGTTGGAGTAGAACCGTTGCAAAACCTGTTAGGCTTGGATTCAAGAGACAATGACCTTGACGTGGATCAACTTCCTCAGCAAAGTCATACATTTTATAGTTGTGTCATTAAGTCATGTATTTATCTCCTCCTGCATTTTTTCTCTTGTTTTATTCTGCTTAATGTATGTACTACTAATTCTATCCTATTCATAACTTGCCCCCTTCTTAAATTAGGGCTATTCATAATAGTTTTTTTTGGTTTTGTTTTTGTAAGTACAAATTTAGGAGTTTTATGCCCTAATTTTTTTCTCAGCGTTGATACAAATTTATCTTTGTTCCATGGCCTATGTAAACCCGACGTATGTACGTGGGAATTTAGGTTATGTGAACTTGGCCTTCCTTATACTAGAGTAGGCTGGGATGGTTCGATGGATGGCTGGGATGACTGGAAGATAAATGAAGTGCTTCTGGTGCACTGTGTCCTGCAGAGCTAAGGCACTAGCAAAAGTAATCATGCGTCATTAACATGAATGGCTAACACAAATTCCAAACCTGCATGACTGAAAGTGAAACAAAAATAAAAGAAATATTGTATAACCTGCATGACTGAAAGTGAAACAAAAAATTAAAGAAATATTGTATAACTTGCTTGTCAATATTAGTTTATGCTGGATGGTGGTTTATGACATAGCTGTGATATAATTGATGGTTTTGTCCTGGTTTATAACCTCACATAACTATTTTCTATGGATTTTATAACTTTTATATCTACTTCTCCCAGTAGATATAACCTTCGAAATCTCCCCCTTAAACCTGCGCGACTTTATAAGCTGGGAGCTTAATAAGACCAGGGGATTCCAACACCAAAATGATCCCCCTCCACTACCTTCTGGCTAGTTATTGTTTTATCTTGAAAATGGGAAACTTATAAAGATAATAGCTTGAACCTGAACGTGTCATGCACTCAAATCCGAAAATCCACGCATCCCCCAGTTTGAGTAGGGCAGATGATGATTAGATCTTGGCATCCCATAATTGGAAATGACTCCATTGATGGTTGGCTATTTATAATGGGTTATGAAAGTTCAAATTATTGTTTCAAAACCATTTTTAAAAATTTCCCCATCAAGCCATTTAATTGGGCTACCCACTCTTGGAATAGTATGATTACGCATCAAAGGAATGTCCATTATGGTAATTGTGATGGGTGATACAAGACCTCTCTATTTGGCTCAAAATCATACATGATGATGCATCACATGTTGAGGACGCATGCATTCAATTATGTTCGCAAAGGCATATGCAATCTCAGTATTTTATATTGAAATAGTTTTCTAGAAGCTTATATTAGTTTGATTTTAGGTGCACTGGCTTTAACTTTGTGAAGATGCTTATAATCTCGCTTATAATTACCATAGAATTAAAGTTATTTTATGGAGTCAGTAAATTATTTAAACTTGGAATGAAACTAATTATCGTGGAACATTAATTAGCTTAGTTGGAGATGCTTGTATGTTAGGCTCAAACATAGAATTTGGAATTGTCGACCTTATGTTTGTCTTCATGCTTATTTTCTTTCCACTCATGGTTTTATGGATCACAGTAGCATGATCGTAGGTTCCTGAAAGAGTTCGTGCCAGGTTATGAGGAAGATTTGCTTGGAAGGTCCGTCTGGGTATCTTGTAAACTTCATATTTCAAAGAGATGATAACACAATACTTGCACACATGATCAGATTATTAACAGCAGTAAAGGGACCATGAAAGGGTATATTGCAGAAGACTTAGCTCATTAGAAAGGTTAAAATATGATTATTTGAAGACATTTTCCGAAGAAATCACATTGGTAGAATGATTATTAATAGCAGTAAAGGGACCATGAAAGGGTATATTGCAGAAGACTTAGCTCATTAGAAAGGTTAAAATATGATTATTTGAAGACATTTTCCGAAGAAATCACATTGGTAGAATGAGGCCTACGAATTTCGAACCAACCAGTGTAGTTCATCATCAAGATAAGATGAACAATCAAATCATAACTTTAAGTTAAATAATGAGTCAGGACCATCATAGCTTCAAGTTAAATAAGGAGTTAGGACCATCATAGCTTCAAGTTAAATAAAGAGTCAGGACGATATAACAACTAGAGGGAAACAACTAAAAAACGGCTATAGGGAAATAGCTAAAAAATGGCTATTTTTGACTGGATAGGAAAAATGGGACAAATTATTGTTAATAAATAATAATAAAATAATAATCAAATATAGTGTATAATTATAAACCTATAAACACTTGACGCTTATAATTCAATTTTTTTAAGTCAAATGAATTAATGAATTAAATGTAAAAATAATAATATTGAGATAATTGAGTTAAATAATTTAAATAG
Source organism: Pinus taeda (assembly GCA_000404065.3). Lineage (NCBI taxonomy): Eukaryota > Viridiplantae > Streptophyta > Pinopsida > Pinales > Pinaceae > Pinus > Pinus taeda. Next base: position 9,070 of record APFE031432389.1, on the reverse strand, counting down.
ATATAAACATGTTTATATCCTAAGCTTATTTTCAATTATATGTTATAATTATAAGAATAACCAATATGATCTTTATAAGCAATTTTTTTTTTTTTTTTTTTTTTAATGACACATTAATTAAGCTAAACGAATAATATTAAATTATTTAAGTCAAAATAAATATTTACTATTTATTAAATTAATTATCTTGGTCTAATTATCTAGGTATAAATGAAATTTATTTATATTATATATATATATTAATTATATATATATATATATATATATATATATATATAGATATATATATATATAATTATTAATTATAAATTTTTGAATAATTATGAATTAAATTTGAATGTATTCTAATTATTTTTTTTTATCCTAGATTTTAGTTGTCTGTTCTTGTTTAGTAAGATAGTAGATATAAATGTACTTTTATAAACTGATTAAACTATAAAAATAAAAAGATAAATAAATAAATGAATTAAGGATTTTTATCCTTAATTAATTTTCATTTCCTTTGCTTTTCGAAAAAAAAACCTTAGGGGAAGAGAAACCGAAAAAATAGACAAGAAAGGGAAGGAACTAAGAGGAAAGGGCTGGAATCCAGCAACTACTGATTTTCCAACCGTCGTCTCTATTAAGATTACTTGGCCTCCTCTCAATTTCAATGGCTTCCCTAAATTTACGTTGATGAAATTGAGAAATCTTAGCAATGACCTTAGCCTTTTCAATGCATATCTGATGCTTGGTTTTCTTAAGATGCTTTGCTAAGGCCGAAGAGCGGGTCCTTCCTTGCTTAATATCAGCAATGTGTTCCTTAATCCTTTGATTAATAGAACGACCAATTTCACCAATGTATGAAGTTCCACAGGAGTAAGGGATGACATAAACACCCTTCATATCCTTGGGGTCCACAGGGTCTTTTTCTGATCTCAAGAAACTTCTGATGGTGTTAAGGGGTCGAAAGGTAGAGGGAATGTTGTGCTTTCTTAGGATTCTCGCAATCCTATCAGTCGTCGCTTAGATGAAAGGGAGGTTAACCCAAAAACTACGATCCTTACGGTCTATCTTAACCTTGGGACTTTTGTTGGCTTTCATGAAGGCTTTAAGGGCTTGTTTCTTACTGTAACCATTATTAGCAAAAACCTTCAAGAGGTGGGATTTCTCTATGGAAAAATGATCGACATCAGAAACCCTTATAGCATTGGGAGCTAGAGTGCAGAGAACACCCAATTTCTGAGTAGGGAAATGATGGGAACTTGTATGAAGATATTGCTTCGTATGAGTTTTCTTCATCAAATTGTCCATGCTCTGGCATTTAAATCAAACTTGTGATTTCACAAAACTATCTAAGTATCCTTGTTTGTTCCAAAATGGATTTTTGTTCTTTCCTCAAAGTTCCAAAACCATGAGATACTGCAAGAATACAAACAATTGAAGAACACTCCATATGCACAATGCTAGAATCAAACCTTGGCACATTAAAAGTATAAATGAATCATCCTCAAGATTTGTCCTTTAATCTAGATATTTGGCACTATACGTCTTTGCTGGACTAAATATTCTTTACTGAGATAAAAAAAAATATGTTAGAATCAATTTTTCAGACTACTTAGAAAAGAGATAATGCCAGAGTGTGCTTGACCATGATAGCACTAGACCCAAACATGATAATATCTAAAGATAAAAATGTTCCTAGAATAAACTTATTAAAAATTTCTTAGTAAAGGCAGGAAAGAGCAAACAATCTTCTTCATCCTAATGATGGTCTTGCGCCCTTGCCACTAGGATTGAAATGTCTAGTTACAAGAAAGCCCAAACACAATTTTGGAAAATAGTTAAGAACTTGTATAGCATAGAGAAGAATGATTGTTTATAGTTTTTATAAACAACTCACTATTTAGGTTGAGGCAATTGCAATGGATTTTGTGGTTCACTGTCAATAAAATATTGACTTAGATGAAATTAGAGCTCTTGCCAAACAACTGAAGCAACATGACATGCAAATGAAGGTTAGTTTATATGCTCTCTTTTTACAAGGTATTTCTATATGCTTATGAAATTGCTAAATATAAAATTTTTAATTTTTTGTTTGTGTAGTCTGCCTTTTTTGAAAAATTGGCTAACCATTTGCTAATTATTCTTTATATAAATTTTACCAAATGTTAACTATTTAACTAACATCCAACCACAACCAATCATATCGTGTTCAAAGTTAGATCCGAACTCAATTCACAAAGAAATAATTAAACGACATGTCAACTAATACCACAATAACCCAATTTTCAGCCAAAAAGATGATTAAATGACATGTCAACTAATACCACAATAACCCAATTTAGAGATGATTAAATGACATGTCAACTAATACCACAATAACCCAATTTTTCTTTGCTTCAGTGTTATTTTTTCCAACATTATATTACTTAGTTTATATTTGGTATTAAACTAGATTTCAATTAACTAACTAAATATTTATTTATAGTACTTAAATATAGGTAATTTCAGTAACTAACTAATTCATATTAATTAATTTTCGTTTAAATATAGTTATGTTCTCCTATCCCTGTCCCTTGGTCCAGTGCAACTAGACGTTTCCCAGACAAATATAGTTATTAACCAGTCTAGCTTACCTGTTCAATATAGCAGTTCCCTGGTCAAATATAGCTGTTGGGTGTCCTGCTCTATCTATTTAACATGCAGCCTCGATTTGATTCTTCAACTTGTCCTGACGATGAACCACACTCGTTGGTTCCAAACGTGTCAAGGAATGCACTTGAATATGATTTACCCTGAAAATTCTTTTCAAAAAACTTAATATAGATCACAAAAGCTTAAATTCAACCACATTCATATTTATTAAAATATCTAATAACCTAGAACTGACAACTAACATTATGATATCTACCTGACAATCAGGGTGCCCAACATATATAGATTTCTGGATTACCAACACTGCATTAAATTTTCGTTGATAATATATCACTGCTATCATCATATGGAAATGCTCTTATTTTCTCATGTTTAGCCATATCCAACTGCACTGCGAAGAGTGCAATGGTATTGTTCTAATTTTTTCTCATTATAATGCTTTTTTATTCTTTTGGTTGATATTTTTCCCATTTTGATGATGTTCGACTGTAATGTCAGGACCGAGCTCAGTGCATTTCATGGTTGAAAAAGCCTAAATTAATGACATGGAGACCATTAGAGATGAAGCAATAGCATGCATGTATCGTGCATTGCAGGCATCAATTTAGGAATTGGATGCAGGAACAGGAAACTCATCGGGCTTTTAGGGAGAGTTTTTCTATAAAAAGAGAAGGCTACTTTGCCTTTGTGTCACAATCAAGTATTGGAAAATTTTGTTAGTAGGGGAGGAGATAAAAAAGACCCACAGCAAATCAAATGATATATTGTATTATTATCATGTAATGGTGTTTATGTGCATTACATGTCTTCCTTCCTGATGATCTAAAGTCAAAATCCACATGAATTTTGAACGAAAAAAAGTTGTGAATATATAAGATATATAGATTTTAATATGGCGAAAACTTTAATACTGAATTTTTTATTAATTTTTAAAAATTTGCTTCTAAATTAAATTTGGCAGAGACTTGCTACTCCACAACTTCCTTTATTTTATTAAGGAGTTGATTAAGATCGGGGAGCCTGCTCAATTTTGTAACATATCTGGAGCATTTTATCCACCTTATTATCTTTGTAAATTTTTGGAATCTCCTCTTGCCTCCACTATATTAGTGTTTTATTTTGATTTATCCATTTTCGGTATGAATTTTTAGAGTTTTGTATTTTTTTTAATATATATTATGTAATTTTTAAATTGGTTATTAATATATTTTTATAATATTATTATAGTAATGATTATAATAAAGTTATTATTTAAAATTATAAAATAAATTAAAAAACTAAAAAATATTATGAATTAAAAATAAAAATTATTATTTATGAGATGAGTAAGGGATACGAAAAATAAAATTTTAATATTGTTCGTCTAAATCAATAACATATTAAATAATTATTTTAATTAACAATCTAAAATTGAATCTTAGATAAGAAAAGCCCAAAAATACTATCCTTAGCCATGTTTCAGATAAAGGTAATTTAATAAAATGTGTTAGTAGCAATAAATAGTGCTTTGCATATATTGGTTGTATTTAACATCAATGAGGAAAAGGTTGTATTTAACATCAATTAGGAAAATCAAAATCAAGGTGGCTGGTGGAGTGACGTCCTCATTGATCTCGAAGAAATACATAATTTTTTTATGGGGACTAGTAACCTCATCTAATAACCAAGCAAAAGCTAATGCACTATTTCAACAGTTGTGCATGACTATGGATGTATTAATTCATTCTCTAATAGTGGTGGGAGGCTCTAGCATAACCATTTAGGTGATGAATAAGCTAATGCACTATTTCAACAGTTGTGCATGACTATGGATGTATTAATTCATTCTCTAATAGTGGTGGGAGGCTCTAGCATAACTATTTAGGTGATGAATAAGAAATATTTTAACGCTCACTACAAGCTCACAACTATTTTGACACAAGCTTAATGGGAGGTTACTAGATTTTAAAAATATCTTTCTACCAACTCTTAATGGAAAATAATTGCCAAGTAAATTCTCTCACAAACAAGGCAATTAATTTAAAAATGAGAGAGCTTAGTGCTAATGGTTTATTAATCTCCTAAATTATACTTTAATCAATCCCGTGCACTTAATGGTAAGTACCAAGGAATTAATAAGATACATATCTATCACACGCTAGAACGACTTTCAAAGTGAGACAATAAACTTGACGAGAGCTAAGCTCCTCCTGCACATGCTCAAGCTCTTGATGAATTGGGATTTGAAGCCTAGGAGGTTGTATACTACAAGCAAGGTGGGTGTATGGAGCATTGTCATGTGAGATGTCAGAAGGTCTATGTGAGGTGGTAGAAGTTCTATGAGCATCATCTAGTTATGGTTTTCAAGTTGGTTCAACTCTTTAATGTGGTTGGTTCTTTTGCAACTCTATTTGTTTTGAGTATCTTTAGTTACGTGCTCCTATATATTTTGAATGTTGGGGGATCTAACCTTTTGGGTTTGATACATATTAATTGATGTAGAATAATGATTTATAATTGGAGGGGTATTTTCTCTGGTTATGTGGATGTTATCTATATATATATATAAATATTCGAGATCTCTCTAGTCTTGTTATTGTGGTCTTTAACTTTTCTCTTCTAACTTCTTGATTGGTTTTTTAAAAGAAGTCTCAGGGTTGGATCTCTATATTTGTCGACCTATCAAAGTTTGGTTTCCCATTATGGATTGACACTCTATTCCTATAATAACAATAATGAATTTCAAATATTTACAAGAAATTCAGAAGATTCTTCAATGTCCCAAAGTATTGATTCAAAGTAACAAGACTTATATATTTTTCGTTACTTCTAAATTTCAGGCCATTGAGCAATAATATATCTCTCAAATTGCTTATATCATGAGTACTTTGGTTTAGCTAAAACAACAATTTCATCCTTGATGCAAAATATAACCCAATAAGGAACTCGATGGTAAAACTACACAAAGATGCTCAATCTAGGGCATCTAATTAAAGGTTATCTATATTCAAGTCATTGGGAATTGAAGGAAGATGATATTGTGCATTAGATCATTGAGGACATGAAGATTTGGGATTGAGAATTAGTACCAAACAAAATAGGCCTAGAAGAGGCCACAAGGCATCATATTTCAATTAAGTTAATGCTTTTAAAAGTTATTATCATATTAGGCATCTATAGTAGCAACAAGTACTAGTAAATTTTCCAAATTGAGATATGTAAATGTTGTATTTTATCATGAAGCTATGTAAAATTTTTGAAATCAAAGGACATACATTATGTTGTAATAATTTTGTTTCACTCTTCTACAATTTTTTGATAATGCAAATTACATGGTTTCAATTTAAAAAAAACATTGACAACGAAAATATTGTATGTTTTTGCCTAATATTGCTGTAATGAAGAAAGTGCAAATATAATGAAGAACTTGCCACAATCTCAGACAATATTAAATAAAAAAAAATAGAAATGTGATTGTAACACATATACATGACACCAAACTTTGTATAATTATAATATTACATTGCATTGCACATAATAGACACACACAAACATGAGATAACAAACAAACCATCATCATCCAAGAGTTTGAATAGCTTCTCATGATTACTATGGTTCATAACAAGGTCATGACATGCAAGTTTAAAATAACTTCTTTATAATACTAAAATGAAATTAAACTGCATTTGTAGGGAATGCAAGAAAGAATTATGCAAAACTTATAAAATCCATGTTAAGTTGAAAGGCATGCCAGTATTTTCAATACGTTATTTTCCATATATACCTAGTAAACGTTGGCATTATGATTCAAGTTTGGCGCTATGGCACAGATGTTGTACTTGATGGAAAATCACTCAAATGGCAAATCACTGTTCAGGCTCTCAATATGATAGCCTGCAGGTGAGCTTAACAAAAGCTGCGGACCCGCAGGTGCCGCGAACAAGAAGTGCGAACATACCCGCAGGTTCTCTGATCAAAAGGTGCGGACCTCAAATTCAGTTGCCATCAAGTCCAAAGGGGGAGATTGTTGGCATTATGATTCAGGTTTTGCGCTATGGCACAGATGTTGTACTTAATGGCAACTCACTCAAATGGCAAATCACTGTTCAGGCTCTCAAAATGATAGCCTGCAGGGGCGCTTAACAAAAGCTGCGGACCCACAGGTGCCGCGAACAATAAGTGCGGACATACCCGCAGGTTCTTTGATCAAAAGGTGCGGACCTCAAATTCACTCACTTCAATGCAGAGAAGCGCGTGCACGTGGGAATTTTATGATTGATCCATGGTATTTAGTCCGTCATGGATGATCCTATGGTTTTGGTCCGTGGTATAGCATCTAAAATTTTGATCCCCGATTTTGGGTCCCTTGTATTGGTTTCCTATGGTTTTGATCCATGGTTTGAGTAAGGGCTTGCCTATAAAAAGGAAAGGCGATCATTTGGCTAGACACTTGTGAAATTGTAAGGCGGATCTATTGATAGGTCGTGATCTCTTTGGCACATGATCGGATTTGTGGATCTGACAGTCTGTGGCACATTGGAGCACTGATAATTTGGCTCTATATGGAGGTCCGTAGGCGATCCACAACACAGGTATGGAGGTACGCAACGTAGCAGAAGGCGCAGGTGCGGAGGTATGCAGCTCATTAGACGGATCAGGTGCTAAGGTGCACAGAACTAGAGAAGAAGTAGGTGTGGAGGTGCGCAGTTGAATCAACGAAGCAGGTGCGGAAGTGCGCTGAACATTAGACAGTGCAAGTGCGGAGTTGCGCAGACTCATCACGGCAGAAGTGCGGATATCCGCAGGTTTCCTTCTATGAAGTTGCAGACCTTTCTTGAAATATATTTTAGCTGTCTTTTACCTGTTTCTGCAGAGATCTGGGTTTAAATTGGTGTCTGGTTATTGGTGTTATTTTCTGGTTACTGCATTCTGAGAAGTTATTTGTTTAAGGGAGATTGGGTGATGCACATGTAATTGACATTTTGGATCCAGTTTGAAAATTTATGAAATGTGGTCCTCGGAAGAAAAGAGATGGTTGTAGCCTTCTGTAGGTCAGCACCTACTTACTAGTATTTCAGCTAGTACAAGAGCTAAGGGGGTTGTAGCTCCCTTCCAGAAGAAGCTGGAAATCGGGAGAGGGTTGTAGCTCTCTGTAGGTTGCAGCCTGCGTACTGGTAAAAGACTGCACCAATACTAAATCATTGTAAGAAGAAGTTTCTAATTGAAAGAAGATAGTGACATATTGCAGCAGGTGGTTTTCACCCACATTGGGTTTCCACCTTACATCTTGTGTTCCTTGGTGTGACTGTCTATTTTGTGTTCTTGCACATTATTCTATGGTTCTCACATACAGATTAATGACAAAAATCTGAAGAATAAATTAAATTATAAGCTTGGAAGGTATATGCAAGTTTCAATTGTCAGATCTGAAAATATTTATATAAATTGATAAGAGTTTGATAATATTGATTCACCCCCCCCTCAGTATTATTTCTAACAATTGGTATCAGAGCGGGTCCTTCAGAATAAGCTTGATCGCTTGAAGGAAGATCTATCATCATGAGCAACTACGAGAGAGAAGCATCGATTAGGCCACCAATTTTTGATGGGACCAACTTCATCTATTGGAAGGTAAGAGTCATTGTCTATCGTTAATCTCTTGGTACAGAAGTCTGGGATATCATAGATACAGGGTACACATTTCCATCAACAACTCCAACAGATCCAGCTGAGAAGAAGAAATATGAAACCAATGCAAAAGCAGTCAATACTCTATTAGGATGTCTATGTCAATCGGAATTTGTCAAGGTTATGCAGTATAAATCCGCTAAGGAAATATGGGACAAGATCGTTCTGAGCTATGAAGGAGATGAACAGGTAAAATGAGAAAAACTTCAAACCCTCAGAATTCAGTATGAGAATCTCAGAATGTACAATGATGAAAGTGTGGCTAACTATTTCCTACGTATAGATGAGATTGTTACTTGTATGAAAAAATTGGGTGAAGAAATAAAAGAGGCTGTTGTGGTTGAAAAGGTTCTAAGATCTTTGTCTCCTAAGTTTGAATCAAAGGTTTCTGCTATAGAAGAAAAGGAGAATCTACAGAAAATTACCATGTCACAGCTACACAAAATTCTAACTATGTACGAAATGAGGAAAGGAGGACCATCAGGCAGAAGAGAAGCTGCGTTCAAGGCTTCAGGTAAAGGAGATTACTATGAGTCAGGGCATATGTCAGAAGAAGAGGAAGAATCAAATTTTGTCAAGAACCTTCAACGGGGTGTAGGAAGATTCAGAGGTAAGTTACCCTTCAAATGCTTTGCTTGTGGAAGAGTCAGTCACTATGCTGCAAAATGTCCTCATAAGGATAAAATTGACAAAGGTAAGGAACCTGTTAGATGGAACAAGAAACAAAATGTAAATAAGAAAAGCTATTACACTCATGAAGACAGTG
>APFE031432380.1:0-15133 GCA_000404065.3 Pinus taeda | reverse complement strand
TGGTTTTCTCCCGCATTGGGTTTCCACCTTATATCATGGTGTTCATGTGTGTGCCTTATGTGTGATGATCTATTTCTATGTTACTGCATCTGTTAACTGATAATATGGTTGATAATGTTCTAATGCACTCATTGAAGATCAATTAACTTAATCATAAGAAGTTGTGGAAGTAGCATATATGAATCAGAGTTTGGAAATGGAAAAGTTTTATTAATGTGATAATACTGATTCCCCCCCCCCCCTCTCAGAATTATTTCCAACACAAAGCAATGTACCATTTGCCTGAACCGGAGAAACGATATAACAAATCACTTTTGGAGGCTTTCTCCAAAGAAAATGCCACCGAATCAGACCTTATCAGACAATGGAGGCATTTCCTGACCAAACACAAGCATGAATCATCAGGTATGTATTTCATAGAGTCGTTGGCATCCCCTTATTGTTATGCTGGTGTAATGATGTGAAGACTCTTCGGAGTACATGATTTTGCTAAATTTCCTATAAAAATGGTACCATTAATGGGGCTTGCAATTAATTCCTATATCATGGATTGGGCGACCATTTTGTTTGACAAAATGGCCAACCAAATGCTTGACTATAGAAAGAACAGGTTTGTGACCACTCAGGTAATACCCCCGTTTTATATGAGTTCTTATACTATGGACACCATTTGTTTCAATTCTGAATACCCCATTCTTGGATGGAAATGGACTTCGTAGGATCCCAATCCCATTCACATTTATCATAAGGAGCTGTGAAAAGCCCATTACAAATATCACCTTTATAAAATCTGTCATGGTTTCATCCTTCCAGTGTATTATTCCATATTCAATAGACCCACTCCTAGGATATTTGAGAAAGCCTCAGCTGAACTAACTGCAATTGGTAGTTGGTTTGGTGAAGAAAAGTTCACCTACATAAGAATTTTTGGTAGCACTACCAAGCCACATGTCCTTCCCGTATATATCCCTGATAAATTTCTTGCCAGAGAATTAGCACATCACATAACAGTAGAAGGGATGTCAAGGAACCTGAAGGAGTCTAAAAAGCAAATGTTTCCAACATTCCCCCTCCGATGTGGTGCTTTTATGTTGCATGACTTCAAACATGCAGAGAAGGAAGCCAGGAAAATAAAGTTGTTAAAGCTAGCGGTCATCCCAAAAAGGCAGTACAATCCTAAATCGATTGCCTATAATGTTGCTTCTCAAGCCAAAATCGCCAATTTTGAGCATGAGAAGGATAAATATGATGATTTGTTTTCTTCAGCCGAAGTATTTTCTCAAGTGGAACAACTAGCGAAAATCAAATTAGGAGCAGAGGGACTAGTGGAATTTTATAAGTTCAGAACACAGAGATTGGAAACGCTACCTTTGGACTTATTAAACACTACCTCTATGGTGCAACCACAAGGCCACCGTGAAGAGAGAATTGGTGACAAGACTCCTGAAATTGAAAAATAGAAGACCACAGAAAGGGAACAGAAATAGAAAGGAACTAGTGAACCCCTTGATACAGATATTAATATTGATCCTAAGTTAATCAAGGAATGGGAACAATTTGATTCAATCATCAATAACCCCAATAAATCCCAAGAGTTGACTACACCAGAAATGCTCACAGTGCAAAAGCCAGAAGTTAACACAGTTCCGATTGAAGGAACAAGCGGCCCACCCAGATTTCAGAAAGACATAGAAATTATTCCCGAGAATCCTACTGAGGAGATTGTACTACAAATTGAAGAAATACCACCACTTGATTTCTTTTATAGTCCAAAGCATAGGGATGTAGTTAAAAGATAGAGGAAGAAGAGGAAAATTGACCAAAATCCTCTTTTAACTCCTCAGGCAGAGATGATGAATGTGGTATGGAAAGCAGAGGTCAATCCCTCTAAGGATTTAACAAAAATTTCACAGTATGCAGGAGCTTACACAACGGCGACAATGGATAAAGCCACAGAGGTTAACCATCTGATAAGGGAAAAGGATCAAAAGATTACCCAACTGGAGATGCAATCGGTAGAGCAACAACAAAGGATAAATAAGCTTGAACAATAGTTAATAGAACATAGGTAGCAAAATGAATAATCAAAAGAACAGTTAAAACTGGAAAGGCGGAGGATTGATAAGCAGACTCTCCAGAAACAACAGGAGTTGTCACAGGAGTTAAGTAGACTTCAAATGTTAAGTGAGCAGGAGAAAAGGGAAAAGGAAGAACAAATCGTAAAAGTGCAACAACAGATTGAAAAATACAAAGGTTATCCACAAGTAAATAAATTCAAAACAGAAGCCTTAGAGATAACTAAAGCCTTGTCCTAACAGTTGAATACCCTTTGGCACAACATATCACTGGCCAAACCTTTATGCGATATCTCTTCATCATTGATTGAAAAAGTAGTAGACACCAGACTTGAATTGGAAAAGACAAATGAAAGGTTAAACAATTTTCTGTCTTGGCAAGATTCTTCAGAGGGAATGTCTGCCAACTTGCCAAGAATACAAGAATCACATAAAGAGATCCTATTTTCTGAATGGCAGTCCCAGCTAATGAAAGCCAAGAGAGAAACTTCCAAATGCAGAGCTGCAACTAACAGTTTGATTGAATTAATAAACAACAGTTTATATATGTCTAATTTGATCAAAGATTGCTCTCCAGGTGAACTCCCCAAAGTAAAAGCATTGGAAAAACATTGGAAATAGGAGCTGGCACATAGGGAAAAACAGATTGGAGGAATCCGAAGCTTGACATGGGAAACATTATGTTTTTTCCTTGTCAAGCCACACAGGCAGCAAATGGCCATGAAATGTCATTCGAAAGAAATCAACTGTATGATCTCTGAACTCTCCAATGCCACCTATACAGCTCAGTTACACTCTAGGATGAGTCAGCCATCGAAAATCCAACCTATGCTCACAATCTGCCAGCTACAATCACAGGAAAAGAAGTCGATACAATGAATCCATTCGACCACCACCACACTACTATTTTCATAAGGAATCCCAGATTTTCATGTTTTTAGTTAAAACAACGCATAGCGATTTTTATTGGTAGTTTGTTTTTATTTTAGTATTTAAAGACCCTTTCATGTTTTTAGAAAGGATCCTCAATTTGTATCAAAATTTGACTTGATAGTTTCACTATTGTACTTCTGATATATTTTTATCAAAGACTGGACCAAAGTTCTGCAATTTTGTGAAGGAAACCTTTATAAGAATTGCACTTTTGCATCTTTCGGAGGTGTTCTCAAATAGAAAAGTAGAATCTGAATGTTATTTACATTGGGAGAAGTCAAATGCATATGGTACTCTTATCATTGTTTATGTCTTATTTCTCTACGTGAATAAATATTTCTTAAATTTTCTATTATTGATATATATATATGTATGTCTTTCAAGAAATTCTTTAGCTTATCACTTTTGAAGGTTTTAGGATTGTAATCATTTTGGATATATATATGTCAGTGATATACATTGTGATAAATGCGATAATGTTTTTAAAATTACTTCGTTTAACTTCTTAAACAAAGTAATCATTATATGTATGCATCTTTCTGTTTATGAATAAGTCATCTATATGATTATTTGTTAAATAGAAATCATCAAAAATCGTATTGTTAACAATACACCCGGCTTAGATTAGTTATTTTTGTATATTTTTGAATTATAGTGTAAAGCACTTATCACCCTCGTTAAGCATTACAACCCATCCATCCACTAATTCACATATCACTAGGAAACTGGTCCCATTGTATCCAGTTGGAGCCACCACACCAAACGGAAAAGGGACTGCATTAAGGTCCAGACCGGGTGGTTTTCCCCCAATGTTGATGAGTGATTTTTGGAGACATCAACAGGTTGAAAGATCGAAACAGTGATATGTGGCACTTCATACAAGTGCGCTCTACTGAACGAGTCTATAATCAGGTCATCGTGGGATATTTGACATAACTCTTTCGTGGAGAATCCAATATGGATCATACTTGGGGTTGGAAAAAGGATGCAAAGGGATATCAAAGGATGAAATTTCATACTTTGGAAATCTGAAATTGCGAATATACAACAAATTCAATATTGAGCTCCTACAAAGAGAAAAAAGGTGTGTAATATTTTTAAAATTTTTCATATGTTTGATTTGAAAAATTTGTTTGAAGTGATTCAAAGGGCACAATAAATCATATTTATCATTAATTGATGCCTCAAAGAAAGAAAATGGAAACACCTAGTAAGCAACCTAAAATATCTAGGATGACTCATGAAGAAGAGGAAGAAATGCAACATGATATAACAAAATTACAAGACCAGGGGCAACAAATTTCACTCTCACAAAAAGTAACAGAAGCTAAGATGGATGGTTTAAAGAAAGATGTGGAAGCTAAGATGAATGGCGTGGAAGATAATATGGATGGCATGGAAGCTAAGAAGGATTGTTTAGAAGTAAACATTGAAGATTTGAAGAAATACATGGAAGGTTTAAAAGGAGGTTTGGCAAAGTTGCTACAAGAAATGCTTCCTAATGGCGAAAAGGTAGTAGAGGAAACTCGTGATGAGAATAAAAGAAATGTTAGTGATGAATTTATAGACTCTAACATTGGATTGAAGGCGCACCATGTTCCAAAGATCGATATGAGGAATTTTGATGGCAAGGATCCCGTAAGATGGATACTATAGTTGGAGCAATATTTCGATCTCCATAATGTATAAAACACACAAAAAGGTACGCATTGCGACTTTATATTTGGAACCCAATCAGTTTGTATGGTATCGATGGCTTTGCTCTCACAAACAACTTGTCACTTTGGCAAGTTTTACAGAAGAAATGATAGCACATTAAGAGGATACAAAAGGAAGCACCTTTTTTATCCAATTGATAAATCTCAAACAAAAGGGTCCAATGGTGGAGCACATTGAGGACTTCCAAAAATTGAATATAAGTGTAAAATATATTCTAGAGGAGAATAGGATTTATGTGTTCGTAAGGAATTTAAAGGATAAGATCCAATATGAGGTGCGCCTTTGCGAACCTAATTCATTGGAGAAGGCATTTAGGTTGGAAAGAAAAATTGAAAGCAAAATTATGGCAACAAGGAAGCCTACCAATCACAACTATAATGATGGAAGTGTTGTTGCCCCTAGCCTTCCACAACCTACAAGGTTGACACCACAATAATTGGAAGAAAAAATAGTAAAAGGGCTTTATTACAGTTGTGATAGAAAATACACTAAAGGTCATAAGTGTGTCGAGAAGAAATTATTTTACATAGATTGTGAAGAGGAAGAAGAAAAGGAACAAGAAACATTAAAAGAAGAGGATACACACCCGAAAAAAACCCTAGAGAAAGAGGAAATGAATCCGACCATATCTTGTAATGCATTGGCCGGAAGTACCACTCCTCAAACTATCACTATAGAAGGACATGTCAAGAAGAAAAAAGTATAGTGTTGATTGATTCAGACAGTACCCATAATTTTATTCATTGTAAGATAGCAAAGGAATTGCACTTCTTCCTATGTCCAGCACCAGAGTGTCAAGTGATGGTTGCAAATGGAGGAACCATCAGTTTCTCTAGAAAGTTCCATAATAGCAAGCTATCCATGGGAGAATATGTGTTGAATAGACCAATGCTTTCCATTCCAATGGGTGGTGCTGATGTTGCACTAGGACTCCAATGGCCATAATCTTTGGGTACGATAAAATTTAATTTTCAAGAACTTTTCTTGATTTTTTTTCCGAAGGAAAAAAAGTTGAATTAAGGGGTATCACAGGGAAATCGAGAAAGTTAATCAGCTATAACAACATGACAAAGCTTCTAAAGAAATAACAACATGGTGTAATTTCACAATTATGTTCGCTAGAGGTTCGCACATCGAAATTATCTATTTCTCCAGATCTCCAAAAAGTCATGGACAACCATTCCAAGGTATTTGAGACTCCCAAAGGCCTCCCACCTCTTCGTGATCATGATCATGCTATTCATTCGATTCCAGGAAGTGTTTCTCCAAACATCAGGCCTTACAGATATCCCTATGCCGAAAAGAGTGAAATTAAATGTATGGTTGCAGAAATGTTAGAGGCTGGTATAATTCAACCTAGTCAAAGTTCTTTCTATGCTCTAGTAGTATTGGTGCACAAGAAGGATGGACCATGGTGCATGTGTGCAGATTATAGGGAGCTCAACAAGCTCACTATTAAAGATAAATTTCCCATTCATGAGATTGATGAATTATTGGATGAATTGTGTGGAGCAATTTACTTCACCAGGTTGGATGTTCTTTCAAGATATCATCAAATCAAAATGAAGACTAAAGACATTCCGAAAACAACATTTAGAAATCATGAGGGTCATTATGCGTTTTTGGTCATGCCTTTTGGCCTTACCAATGCACCTTATACATTTTAAGGTTTGATGAATTCCATTTGCAAACCCTTCCTTAGAAAATTTATGCTAGTATATTTTTATGATATACTAATCTACAGCAAGTCTTGGAAGGATCATGTTCAACATGTTGATAGAGTGCTCAAACTATTGGAGGAGAAATAATTATATGCAAAAACATCCAAATGTTTCTTTGGAGTACAAGAGGTGGAATATTTGGGTCATATTGTATCTCATGAAGGTGTTAAGGTAGACCCTAGCAAACTTAAAGCCATTAAGGAATGGAAAAACCCTACATCCATAAAGCATTTGCGAGGGTTTCTTGGGTTGACAAGGTATTATTGTAAGTTTTTAAAGAATTATGGGAGATTAGCAACACCTCTAACAACATTACTGAAGAAAGATGCATTTTATTGGACTCCAGAAGCAACGAAAGCCTTTGAATTTCTTAAGGAGGTAATGTGCCAAGTACTGGACTTAGCTATGCCAAACTTCACAAAAACCTTTATTGTGGAATGTGATGCCTCAAGAAATGGAATTGGTGTTGTTTTAATGTAAGAAGAAAGATCCATTGCTTTTTAATGTCATCCAATCAAAGGAAATTATCTACACAAATATATTTATGAGAAGGAAATGTTGGCAATACTACATGCACTTAAGAAATGGCGACCTTACCTAATGGGAAGACACTTCAAGGTAAAAACAGATCATGATAGTCTTAAATACTTTTTAGAACAAAGATTATCTTCAAAAGAGCAACAAAAATGGGTCACAAAGATGTTGGCTTATGACTTTGAAATCATCTAAAAAAAGGGAAGCAAAATGTTGTGGGAGATGCACTCTCCAGAAAGGATGACGACGTGGAAGCATTACTTTGTGCCATTTCTATTACCTAACCAGATTGGATAAACGAACCAAGCGATGAATGGAAGTGTGGGAACTCATTCAAAAGTTGCAGCAAGATCCCAGGACATCTGATACATTTAGATGCAAAAATGATTCATTATGGTACAAAGCTCACTTATACCTATGTAAGAATTCCCAACTCAAACAAAAGATTCTTTTGGAATTGCACACGTCTCTTACAAGAGCATTCAAGAGTTTTAAAAACTTACCACAAGGTTAAGAAGGAATCTTTTTGGAATGGACTTAAATATAATATTCAAATTTTTTTGGAAATATGTTTGGTTTGCCAACAAAATAAAGTTCAGATAATTAAGACCCCAGGTCTATTACAACCTTTATCCATTCCAAGTGATAGTTGGGAAGAAGTTTCAATGGATTTTATCACAGGTTTACCCAAGTCGGAAGGAAAGAGTGTCATCATGGTGGTAGTTGATAAACTTTTGAAGTATGCACACTTTTGTGCATTATCTCATTCATTTAAATCCAATACATTTGCTACTACATTTATGGAAACAATTCAAAAGCTACATGTAAACCCAAAGATTATTGTAAGCAACAAAGATCCTATTTTCACTAGAAATTTTTGGACAAAATTATTTTCTTGTCTGCATACTCAGTTAGCTCATAGCTCATCTTATCATCCTCAATCTGATGGGAAAACTGAGATAGTGAACAAATGTTTGGAAGGATATATTCGTTTCTTTGTATTTGATAAACATACATAATGGGTCAACGGTTGCCTCTGGCTAAATGGTGGTATAACACTTCCTTCCATACTGCAACAAAAATGACCCCATTTATGGCACTTTATGGATATCATCCATCGTCCATCACATCATATTTAAGAGAAAATTCTAAGGTTCAAGAAATGGAAAATCACATCGAGAATCAACAAAAAGTTCTCCAACTCTTAAAGGATAACCTGACTTTGGCGTAGAATAGAATGAAACAATAGGCAGATCAACATCGCAACGAAAAAAGTTTTGATGCAGGTGACTGAGTATTTCTACGACTACAACCATACAAACAAATGTCCCTCAAGCAAGCTAAGAAGGATAATAAATTATCACCAAAGTATTATGGTCTGTATAAGGTGTTGCAAAAGATTGGTTCTATGGGAAAAAATTGGAACTTCCTGCATCTTCTCGAGTGCACCCAGTTTTCCATGTTTCATGCTTAAAGAAGGTTACATGTGACAAGCTTCTAGTTCAAACAATATTTTCAAAGCTTGATGAGGAAGCAAAAATCATATTGGAACCTGAAGCAGCCACTGAAACAAGAACTCGACGGCTATGAAATCAATCAATTCCAGCGTATCTCATCAAGTGGAATAACTTACTGTTATAGAAATATTATAGGCACATCAACCCCAAACTCATATGTTGATGATATTAGGGCTCATTAACCCCTAAAAGAGTTGTTTTATACCCTAAAGAAGCTTAGTCATCTGAATGCCTCATTCTCCAAAAGTTCTATCTCAGAAATCATCCAGAAAGTGCCTAAATTGAACCATATCTGAAAGCATTGTGGTAGGGTGAGATGCATCTCATTTGCTACACTGTCTAAGTGAGATGCATCACATTTTGGCCCTTTAGTAAGTGCGATGGGCGAGGTTGGACAAAATTCCGGGACAATTTGTGAGTTGATTTCTCATGGAATCTTCTAGAAACTTCTCCTGTGTCACTTGCCTCTCTGAATTTGCCCAAGGATGACCAAGGGAACTAGGAAACCATCTCCAATACCCTCTCTTGTGGAACTAATTTCAACAAATGGAATGGCATTCATCATCCCCATTGATGACTCACCCTCTTATAATCATCTATAAAAGGATCTCCCATCCAAGAGATCAGAAGGCTGAATTATTCTGAGTTGTAAGGAAGTGTTGTTAGTTTTAGTATTGAGGTGAGAGCATTGTGTTATTGTTGGTTTGTTCTTGCTGATTCATGAGGTGAATAAGGCTTGAAGCTGGGAGGATGGCGCTGGATCAGACTTCTTATGGGTTGTAATTCTCCTTTATATCAATAAAGTTCTTCAAGATTTTTCCCAATTGATTGTGTTAACTGTAAATGCATTCATTTGTTTATCATATTTCTGATTCTATGATGTTTATGCTATGATGGATCATTATGCTTTGACAGGTCTTTGTTTCTATAGCTGTGCAGGTACTCTCCAAGCGTGTTAAGTACGGGGAGGAGCAACGAGATCAACCAAAGGAGAGGGAGATCAAGCGAGGATTCAAGCGAAAGTTACAAGTTGGTCCTCTATCATATTTCTTCTTATCTATCACTCATAGGAAAGATAATGAATTGCTTTGACTGTTGTTTCTAGGTTAGCTACCAAACCTAGAGGGCTAGCATTTCTTAGAAAGACTAGTTTTCCCAGAAACACTTACCCACTAAATATTCCACATGGGAGGATGAAAATTTTATACAAAATCATCCAGAACTACTCAACCATTAAGGACAACACTTTCTTGAAGGACAGGGGCATGTTAGGTCCCTATAATACTAGTGTATTCCCTTATTATTATTGTCATTGTAGCCCCTTATTGTTATTATTGTGCCCATGTTGTCCCAATATTATTATTATTGTGCCCCATAAAAGCCTACTATTGTTATTGTTATGCCCTTACATTATTATTTTATGTCGGCTCTGATTATATTGTGACCCCTTAAACTTCTATATATAGAAAGGAGGTCTTGTCATTTATATCATCGAAGAATTGTTCATTTGTGTAATGTAAAGGGGGTTTCCACTTCAAAGAGGCTACTTTTGAAGTCATTGATATATCTCATTCTTCTATTTTGTGAGTTGGGTTCATAACATATACATCGACTAAGAATTTCATAGTTGGATCCCTTAGACTGGTAACATTGATACTCAACAAACACACTATATAAAACAATAGATATTTATTGGAAATTGAAAATCATGGGGAAAGTTCTAAGTAAGAGTTTTGAGGCTTAGCAAGAAATTCTTCTTTACATTGATGAGATTTAGAGAAAAAATAGAAAACTAGATGACAAGGTTTCTATAGTGGATAAGCAAATAACTAACTGAGAATTTTTTAAATTCTGAAGAAGATGTTGAATTTCTTGCCACGATTCAGGTGGAATCACTATCTACATAACACATTTGTAGGTTTTAACCCCATACAGAATTACCTGCATATGAATTCTAAAAGAAGAAAACAAACAATGGTGAGAACATAAAACATAAAACATATATACACATAGATTTTCCCCTGGATCCAAAAACCGAGACTACTAGATTGGTTTTCATTATATTCCTTTCAATGTTACAACACACACACACACACACACATATATATATGTATTCTTTTACTTTATATTCAAACTGCTTATGTGTTATGCTAAAAAAGAAGACATGAATCTACTTTACTCATTAGTGGAAACAAAAATTGATTGATGAAATCATGAAGCAAAAAAGGAAGATTTTCAATTGCACATAACATAATATTTTTATGGGGAAATAAACTATTGAAAACCTCGACTATCTATATTGCATTAATTATAATATTTGAGAAGAAAATACAATGCTTCTTCAACCCGAACAACCTCTGTACAAGTACAAACTATCTCACTGCTTCTCAAACCAGCTCAAGGCAACACTTAGCGAAATCTGTTGTCTTCCAAGCCCCTCCTTCCTTGAGAAATCCTTAATGGAATTAGCCCATATTTAATTGGGAAAATACCTTACCACAACTACGTAATCCATCATAGGCCTTCTACTGATTGCATGAACCATCTATACAACTCGAAAAATTATACAACTGATAGTACACTATACCTGAAAACTAATATCAACATGGTCTTCATCTCAACCAACATGAATGAGTTATTTTTGAGTGAATTATCAGTTATATGGTTGGTCACTCTCAAATATAATTGACTTGATGACTCGCTAGTTCCTCCAACAATTAGAACTAGGTTAACTGAATTTAACTCAGTTAAACTAAAATAAATAATTGCCACTGAATAAGAACTCAACCCAGACCCCTAAAATTTAGGGATCACTCTAATTAGACTCCCAAATCGAATTTACTGAGCCAACTAAGACAACTTAACTTAGTTAATTGCTACAAGTCGCTATGAGAATAGAATTACAATTTTATTCCTAATTTAATTCAAGGACAAATTAAATTAAGATTTTTTCTAGATGTTATTTTTAACATTTCTTGTTGCAATTCTCAACACTCCCTCTCAATAAGAAAGGAATTCAACTCTATCATGATCTGATACATTTGGAATGTTATGCATGCAACAATTTTCACTGTTGCTATTGCTACTGCAACATCTGCAACTAAAAAGCATCCAAACGAAATAAACTGAATCAACCGTGTCTGCAACTGTCTACTGGGAAAATTGTGTTGTTGCTAACTCTCCTCTTGAGCCTCCTACTCTGTTGTCAACACTGCTCTGCACTCCTCAATATCTGATTGACACTAATCCTCCTGCTACTGAATACTTTGGGCCCCCGTAGCGAGGTAATGTTCCATGAGACAAAAAACACCTCAATCGTTCATGCCCAATTTCTGAACTCTTGGGACTATTGCTTCACATCACCGCACCTCTCACTTGGAGGTACGATTTCATGTTCTCCCTCTACCTACTTGACTCAAAATTCCCCCCTACTGGAGGTCTCTACTTGAGTGGATGTCTCCAGTCGGTCTCCTCTCTACTTCTCTAATTGTGGTTGCTCCACAACTTTCTGAGGCTGCATGTAGAGAGGTAATTCATGCTCCCTCTCAACCACCAAGTCTCTAACCTTTGCCTTGCTCTTTAAAGATTTGCATGCATCTTTGACCTCAAGAGCATACAAGTTCTTAAGTCACACACTAATAAATTTCATCTTTCCTGTGGAAATGTGTCTAAGGAAAACCTTCCCTTTGATAAATATCACAATGTTTGGGTACTCTAGAAACTCAAATCCGCATTGTAACTATCCTGTCGTCACACAATTTTATGAAAAAAAATAGTTGATTTTAAATCGATGATATATCCCTCATCCAAACTCTGATTAGGCGGATTTTTTTTTTGAATTTGAGTATTTTTTTCGCAAGGAATCCAAATATGTTATTTGTTTTTGAAGGTTTTGCACAAAAAATTTCAAATCTGCTTTGCAAACTCGCCGCCCAAAAAAATTCATGCTCCGATACCATGTAGAAATTTCTACAAATCTAGCTCTCATACCACGTATATGTTTACTATAGATTCAAACTTCTTATGTGATATTCTAAACAAAATACATGAATCTACTCTACTCATTAGTGGAAACAAAAATTTATCGATGAAATAATGAAGCAGAAAAGGATGAATTCCAGTCGCACATAACACAATATTTTTTTTGGGAAAGAAACTGATCAAAACCTTGACTATCTATATTGCCTTAACCATAAGATATGAGAATAAAATGCAATGCTTGTTCAACTCGAACAATCTCTGCACAAGTACAAACTATCTCACTACTTCACAAACTAGCTCAAGCCAACACTTAGCCAAATCTACTGCCTGTCAAGCCCCTACTTCCTTGTGCAATCCCTAAGGGAATTAAACCATAGTTAATTGGGAAAATCCCTCACCACAAATGCACAATCCATCATAGGCCTTCTACTTATTGCATGCACCATCAGTACAACTTGAAAAATTATACAACTGATAATACATTGTCCCTAAACTCTAATCTCAATTAGGTCTTCATCTAAACTGGCATGCATGAGTTATTTTTGAGTGAATTATCAGTTATCAGATTGATCAGTACATGTGAATTAAATCTAATTTAATTCACTTGACCACTCACTAGTTCCTCCAACACTGAGAACTAGTTTAACCAAATTTAACTTAGTTAAAATAAATTAAATAATTACTACTCAATAAGAACTAAACCCGGGCCCCTAAAATTTAAGGATCACTCTACATGACTCTAGATAGACTCCCAACTCAAATTTACTAAGCCAACTAAGTCAAATTAACTTATTTAATTGCTACAAGTTTCTATGAAAATAGAGCTACAATTTAATTCAAGGACAAATTAAATTAAGATTTTTTCTAGTTTCTATTTTAAACATTTCTTGTTGTAATTTTCAATAATATACATGCTGAAGCATTCATAAACCCCAACCCATTAACCCTGCATTAGAACATAACCATAATTCCCTTGACCAGACCTACAAAATGCCATGGGAATAAAACCATCATACCCAAAACCATGTGTGAAACCCATGCACAAAACCATAGGTAGGTCCGCCCCCTTAATATAGGGTAGGGTTAGTCGTGGAAATAATATAACACACACCGAACATTCTCCCACTTGTTTTTTTCCTTTCCACATAGGGTGTTACAGGAGAGCTTAGTCATTGCTCCATCTTTGCAATGCCCATTGTTACTCTACACCAAGAAAACTTCTAAGTGCTCACAAATTTCGTCAATGCATCTACAACATTCTACAAAGTTTCCACCTTTACCAACAACGCCTCTTTTTCGTCAACCATATCCCTCATAAAGTGATACTGAACATAAATGTGCTTTGGTTTTGAATGATAAGCAGTGTTCTTTGCCAAGAAAATTGCACTTTGGTTGTCACAGTCTATCCTTATAGCTCGTTGTACTAACCCCATACTTGAACAAAATATCTACAACCAAATTTATTCCTTGCTTGCATAATTGGCTGCCATGGATTTTGCCTTTGTAGCTGAAAGTACCACTATAGACTGTCTCTTTCTCATCCAACTGAATGCACCTCCAAATAGGTTAAACACATACCCACTTGTAGATCTTCTCTAATCCAGATCTCTAGCCCAGTTTGTGTAAAAAAAACCACGTATGTCCAAAAATCTCTCCAATCCTGGTCTTACTTTGTATCACAAACCATAATCACTAGTGCCATGTAAATACCTGAAAACCTGCTTCATTGTTGTCTAATTCTCCTTCCCTGGATTTGACATAAACCTGCTCAATGCTCCCACTACATGTGCAATGTCTAGTCTAGTACAGGCCATTGTATACATCAGGCTACCGACTACACTTGCGTATGGAAAACATGACATGTCCTCTTCCTCTTCTTGTGTCTTGGGACACTGTTCAACATATAAATTTACACCTACAAGAATAGAAACCTTCACCGGTTTACTATCCTACATATTAAACCTTTGCAGTACTGTCTCGACATACTTCCATTGGTTTAACTAAAGCTTCATTTTTTCCCGATCATGTTTAATTTCCATGCCCAAAATATATTTTGTAGCACCAAGATCCTTCATGTCGAATTTGGAGGAAAATTGGGTTTTCAAACCCAGGATAATTTCTTTGTCATTTTCAATCAAAAACATATCATTCACATACAAGACCAGATAAATAACACGGTCACCAATTAATTTAAAATACACATAATGATTCGCTTTGCTTCTGGTGAAGCAAAGTCCCCATATAAATGTATCAAATTTATGATATCACATCCTTGGTGATTATTTTAACCCATACAGAGACTTTTTTAACTTGCATACCAGTTCTTTCTTTCCCTTCATCATAAAGCCTTTAGGTTGCTTCATGTACATCTCTTCTTCCAGATCCCCATGAAGAAATGTTGTCTTCACATCCATCTGTTCTACCTGAAAATCAAAAGTAGCAACAATAGATCAAATTCATCTAATAGAAGCTACATTGGAAACAAGAGAAAAAATATATCACCCAAATCAATTTGTGGCACCTGGGAATAACCTTTTTCTACCAACCGATATTTGTATTTCTCCACCTTGCCTTCTACATTCATCTTCTTCTTAAACACCCATTTGCTTCCAATAGATTTCCTTCCAGGCGACAACTCCATCAAATCCTAGGC
>APFE031432351.1:0-21774 GCA_000404065.3 Pinus taeda | reverse complement strand
GCCTAATCTAGTTGTCAAGCTTTTCTGCATTCACTTCACCATTAAACATAGGTAATTCGAATTTTACATCAAGCTTCACAAAAGGACTTTTTCCAGAGGATATATGCTTATGCACAGAAGAAGAAGATGAGGATGAAGAGGAAGGAGGTGACGATGGGGGTGGTGGATCACCATTACCTCCATGTCCTTTCTTGGAATGATCATCATCCTTCTTACCTCCTGAAGATCCCTCTCCTTCATGTGGATGTTTGGACCCTTCTCCAGCCAATTTCTCATTTCTTTCTTGGTACAATATCCTCACCATTTCAGTGAGGTCCAAGAAAGCCTTTCTGAAGACTCTTTCTTCTTCTTTTTGGATCCATGTCTGCAGGAATTTCTCCTTCCTGTTCAGACATTCTTGAAGCTTATGCTGAGACTCTTAAGGGTGAAATTGAAGGTGGAGGTGATGGCTCTCTGGCCTTCCTTGACTGAGGATTCTCTCGTTCTCTAGTCAACTGTCCTTCCCCTCTTTTAAGTTTCAACCTGGTAAGCATCAATACTTGAAAGAAAGTTAGAAGATCTTTACACAAAAACAATCAAAATACAACTACACCAGAGATTGACTAAAAGAGCGTTTATCTACTTTACAATTGTATAACAAGAGCATTTCGAAGGCTTCCTGGCTCGTTTTAGGCTCTATCTATAGCTTATTTGACTGCTTTTGATACAAAGAAACAACAACATAGCTCTGATACCAACTTGATCTGAATTTGAAACTACTTGTAAATGGTTTGCAAGGTATTCAATTCAATAACATACATGTTTAAAAGATGTCCATGTCTTGCAGTAAAAAAACAAATGAAATTTTCAACTGTTCATGACCCATTTAAGTATAGCAGAATTATTTCCTTTTATTGTTTAACACACTAAAACAAATTAGTTCTGCAAAATAAATCAACCACAAATGCAAAAGAAGTTGATAAAGCAGTTCACCCCTCCTGGGCTACATCTGCTGGGTCCAAGGCTCCCAAATGGGCCTGTCCTCGTTTTCATTAAATGCTCAATATGAATATACAGTTGAATAAAAGCCTCTACAGGTGGAATAGACTGTAATAACGGATTCAGAACACTCGAATCCTTTAGAATTGACTATTGGTTCGCCTCCAATGGGTACTTGCAACCCTATACAGCTCTCACAATACTGAACCCTAGTGGCTCCTAGAAATTCCACGATGAAAAAACCTCTACAAATGACCTCAGATGGCTATGAAACCTATTCCAATGGCTTTAGAAAATTGAAGAGACCCAAAATTAAAAAAATATTTGTCCAAAAAGGACTTTCCTAGCCAAAGTTATGGCCATTTAATCCCAACTGCCAGCTGGTCCTAAAAAACTCCAGATAACTATAGTTGGAGCCAGTTAGGCCCACCAAATATGGCGGGCCCGCCCATTTTGGCGCCCTCCACCAAACATGCCGCCCACTAAACCATGCCTTAACTGTTTTTTGGATGGTGCATGTGACCAACATTAATGGACGACAATTTATCTCAGATTGCGCGCCTGGACGGTAGGTGTAACTGTAAGTTGAACTGCACGTTAAACCGGGATTAACACATGTGAACGGTCGGAGGTTATGGTTTATAGCCCAAGGTTTTGGGCATGTGGTCACATGGATGGGGGTTGGCCCCCTTCAAGCCCCGGCCAATACGAAAACCAAACCTTTATCCAATTTGTTCTGCACACATTTCAAATCCGAACCCAGTGGTGCATTGGTAAGGCGCTATAGTGTTTGTTAGGAGGTCGCAGGTTCAAATCACAATTCGACCATATAACTTTTAAACATGCGCCCATATGCTGATGTCACCCTGGGCCACGTGGCAGCCTCCGGGCCTACCTCGTGGCATCCTGCCATTCGCTGCTTAAAAGGAATATTCCCTAGAATATTTCAAGGAATATTCTGTGGAATATTCTTTTTTTAATTTTTTTTTTTTGAAAAAAATTCAAAAATTAAGAGTCATTGGGCGATTTTGCTTTTGGCATAACTTCTACATACGGAGACCATTTTTCGAACCATTTGTGGCGTCGGAATCAAGAGGATGAGCTCTATCCAGTTGTTCAAGTTTGAACTAGTTCTGAGTACTTTCATTTTTGAGCATTTTACGACACTTGGGACATGAGCCCCTAACCACTAGGACTCAAGCTAGTTTATTGGGAAGATAATGAAGAAATAAAAAAACATTGCTTCATGTTACCAAAAATACCATGGAAACTATGGGAAATAGTTATGCCCCAAGTCCCTACAAATATCCTTAGAATTCATATCCTCATATTCCTTGGAAAGCATGATCCCCTCACTGTTATAGACATATTTGGGCATTGCAACCCCAATCACATATGTCCATAAAACCAAGGGCTTCTAAGTCCCTAAAAGTGTTGTTTCATACCCTAAATAATCAAAGTTAGCTGATTACATCATCTCCCATAAGTTCTCCATGAAAAACTACTTAGAACTGGTCAAAACTGGACCATACAGATTGCTCAGTGCTAAGGGTGAGATGCATCTCACCTGCCACATGCAAAAAGTGTGATGCATACTAAAAAGCCCTTCTATTGGTTCCGATGAGCAAGAGTAGACAAATGTCAAAGGTAGTTGGCTAGGTGGAAACCTAGAGAATCTTCTAGAAACTACCCATTTGACACTTGCCTCTCTGAATTCGACCAGGGATGAGTAAGAGATCATGAATCTCCAAGTGGAACCAAGAACTATCAGAGAGAGGACACTAATAAAAATCCTAGAAGCTGACTCACCCACCTGCAAACATCTATATATGGATCCCTCATCCTAGAGATCCAGAGGCCGGAATTTTGTATTTTGTAAGGAAGTGCTATTAGTTTCTTCGTGCAACATTGTATTGTTGGGTGATCTAAGATTTTTATGAGGTGAAGAGGGCTTTCAGGCCGAGAGGATGGTGCTGGGTCAGACCAATGGGTTGTGAACCTCTCTTCTACTACTTCTATCAATAAGAGTTTTCCTCCATATTCTTGTGTATCTCTGAATATCATATTGATATATGCATTTGTATGGTTAATATATATCTGATATTATATTGTTTATGATTATAGATCTCTATGCTTTGATGGTATTATGCTGCTTTGACTCCATAGGTGTTCTTTGAAGCAGGACAAGCGAGGAAAGAGTGGCAAAGATCTGTCAAAGGGGAGAGGAAACAAGCAAGGAGCCAAGCGAAAGACTGAGGTTGGTACTCTCTACTTCTCTCTCACCTATTTCTCATAAATGAAAACACAAGTTACTTTAGTTTGTTTGTTTCTAAGATAGCTACCCGTCTTAGTGGGACTAGCAACTTTGAATGGACACTAGTTTTCCTCATTAAAAAATGGCGACTCCACTAAGGACCGAACCCAGAATCTCTGGTTTCGCAGACCAGCGGAGTCGCCATTTTGTTATCGGGAAAACTAGTGTCCATTCAGAGCTACTAGTCCCACTAAGCGGGTAGCTATCTTAGAAACAAACAAACTTAAGTCACTTGTGTATTTCCTTTATGAGAAATAGATGAGAGAGAAAGCAGAGGTACACACCTCAGTCTTTCCACTTGGCTCCTTGTTTGTTTTTCCTCTCCAGATCTTTTGCACTCTTTCCTCGCTTGTCCACTTCAAAGAACACCTGTAGAGTCAAAGCAGCATAATACCATCAAGGCATAGAGATCTATAATCATAAACAATATAGGATCAGATATATATTAACATACAAATGCATATATCCATATGGATTTCAGATCCACAAGAAATATGGGAAACTCAATAGCTTTATTGATAGAAGTAGTAAAAGAGGGATCACAACCCATTGGTTTGACCCAGCGCATCTCCCAACATGAAAGCCCTCTTCACCTTCATGAAAATCTTGATCACAACAATACAATGTTGCAAAAGGAAACTAAAACAACATTCCTTACAAATACAAATTCCAGCCTCTGGATCTCTAGGTGAGGGATTCCATATTATAGATGTTTGCAGGTGGGTGAGTCGCTTCTGGATTTTGATTAGTGTCCTCTCTCTGATAGTTCTTGGTTCCACTTCGAGATTCATGATCTCTTACTCATCCCTGGGTGAATTCAGAGAGGCAAGTGTCAAATGGGCAGTTTCTAGAAGATTCTCTAGTTTTCCACCTAGCCAACTGCCTCTGCCATTTGTGTACTCTCACTCATCGCACCCTATAGAAGGGAATTTTAGTATGCATCACACCTTTTGCATGTGGCAGGTGAGATGCATCGCACCCTTAGCACTAAGCAGTCTGTCTGGTCCAGTTTTGACCAATTCTGAGTAGTTTTTCATGGAGAACTTTTGGGAGATGATGTAATCAGCTGACCTTGCTCCTTTAAGGTATGAAACAAAACTTTTAGGGACTTAGAATCCCTTTGTTTTATGGACATATGTGATTGGGGTTGCAGTGCCCAAATATGTCCATAACATTTGCCCCCTAAAGCATTTCACCTGTTTCAAGCTCGTTAAAAAATAAACCTAGCAATGAGCATATGTTCCACTAGAGTTTAAGATCATTAAAAAATGAACCCACCTTCGGTAAATAGCCATTGCGATCACATTATTATTAGCTTTTGAGCCTTGGTCATGTTCTTACCATCACCTCCACTCTTTTTTAGCTGATCGTACGCCTCCATTTGATTGTTTACTCCTTTTGAGGAACAACTGTGACGAGTGATTCTGTTAGCCATTTTCTTTACACTGCCATGATTGAAAAATTCCAAACCTCAGCTGGAACCAGTTGCTACCCGAAAATATCACTCATTCCTCAAAGACGAGTCTCCTTTACGCTCTTTTCATCTGACTCGTAAAATATGAAAAGATTGTCAAGGAATTGGCCTCTCTAGCTCATTAAAGTGATCAAAAGTGCTATCCCTCTAGATTTTAATCTTTTTGGACTTGAGGGATCATTACACAAAAAGATCGAGCGCTTGTCTTGTTCGGCTCATTAAAACTATTGAAAATTCATCCCTTTTGTATTATTTTATACTTTTAAGGACTTAAGGGATTAATTACGAAAAAGGAATACTGGAGTTTCCTTGCTGTCTCTTTTTAGACTCTCTAAAATTGAAAAGAACCGAGTTATTGTTGTCGTTAAACTCGTTAAAACAATAGCAACAAACTTGTCCATGTAGACAAGAGCGAGTTTCACTATCGCTAGGCTCATTAAAACATAGTGACGGTTTGCCCAAAGGGAAAATTATAGAAAAATCATATATTATCCTCCTCGAGCTTGACAAAAATAAAGAGGTACTGGTCAACAATGACTGGGGAAAAATTGGGAAAAAAACTTGAAGAAACTTTATTGGTAGCAGGTCGCTCTTGAACATGGCACTTTCACTCCATCACCGTGATTGAGTTGGGTTGGGTTGTTCCATTCACCAGTCATATCGCCATTGGTCCACCGTACCATCCATTTTTGGGGTTAATGCTACCAATCCATTTCATTGTCGCCGATATGTTCAAGAGAAGTCACTCAGAGAATTCACCAACCCAGCTTGTGTCTCATCCGTTACAATACCTTCACGCTTCATTCTTTCATGACTGCCACCCTGAACCTTGTATCATCAGATCGTTTTCACCTCCACAAAATCATTTGCTCTGTTCCATGTCATAGATGTGGGATTCATTAAGGCCCTCCTACGACAGGTCCCTTCTCGTCGACATCAGCTCATTATCCAAGAATTCGACCTAGGAACAACCCTTTTAGTACTTCCGATGATAGGTTTACATTAATGGCCTTTGACCGAAAGATTTTGCGTGGTGTTTGACATCGAATCATGTATTCACACCACGTGAATTGTAGTGCATTACCTTGAGGGTCATTATCATTATCGATAATTCTTCTCGTGCCTGTTAACAAATTACATCATTGGCTCGTAATCAGGCAATGTCTTTCCATGTTCGACACCAGAACATCTTTTCACATGGATCGACGTGTACTTCGGGCGAAGATTGAACGAGTTTTGAAGACCCCGGATCTAGTTTCATCCATCCGGGCTGCGATATATTCAGGAAAATAAAGACATCAAATGTACATAATTGCTACACAGATAATCATCCAAGCCAAAGGATGATGGCTCTACCAAAATCATCAGTCTGCCACACAAACGGTTGTTTGTCCTATGTACATGAAAATGAATTTATAAATTTGAGCATGGGAATGCCTGCCTAAGCTAGATCATGAAAATATTATGAAGATAATGTATTGTATTGTATCTTATTATAGGTCACCTTCCAGTTCGAAAAACCTCGGATCCTCATGATAAAGCATTTCACCCAACATCAAAAAGATTTACAACCTCATGCTTTAGGAGGCAACTGTTATAGACATATTTGGGCACTGCAACCCCAATCACATATGTCCATAAAACCAAGGGCTTCTAAGTCCCTAAAAGTGTTGTTTCATACCCTAAAGGAGCAAGCTCAACTGATTACATCATCTCCCAGAAGTTCTCCATGAAAAACAACTCAAAATTGGTCAAAACTGGACCATACAGATTGCTCAGTGCTAAGGGTGCAATGCATCTCACTTGCCACATGCAAAAAGTGTGATGCTTCCTAAAAATCCCTTATGCAGGGTGCGATGAGTGAGAATAGACAAATGGCAGAGGCAGTTGGCTAAGTGGAAACCCAGAGAATCTTCTAGAAACTGCCCATTTGACACTTGCCTCTCTGAATTCTCCCAGGGATGAGTGTCATAAATCTCCAAGTGGAACCAAGAACTATCAGAGAGAGGACACTAATCAAAATCCCAGAAGCTGACTCACCCACCTGCAAACATCTATATATGGATCCCTCATCCTAGAGATCCAGAGGCTGTAATTTTATGTTTTGTAAGGAAGTGCTATTAGTTTCTCTGTGCAACATTGTATTTTTGGGTGATCTAAGCTTTTCATGAGGTGAAGAGGGCTTTCATGCTAGGAGGATGGTGCTGGGTCAGATCAATGGGTTGTGATCCTCTCTTCTACTACTTCTATCAATAAAGCTATTTGAGTTTTCCTCCATATTCTTGTGTATCTATGAATCTCATATTGATATATGCATTTGTATGGTTAATATATATCTGATCCTATATTGTTTATGATTATAAATTTCTATGCTTTGATGGTATTATGCTGCTTTGACTCTACAGGTGTTCTTTGAAGTGGGACAAATGAGGAAAGTGTGGCAAATATCTGTCAAAGGGGAGAGGAAACAGGCAAGGAGCCAAGCGAAAGAATGAGGCTGGTACTCTCTGCTTCTCTCTCATCTATTTCTCATAAAAGAAAAAACAAGTGACTCTAGTTTGTTTGTTTCTAAGATAGCTATCCGTCTTAGTGGGACTAGCAGCTCTGAATGGACACTAGTTTTCCCGATAACGCTCAGTAAACTCAAATTCGACCTCTATAATAAGGGTTAAGAAATCCTACTCATGTGAACATACCTATTTATCCCTTTCCTCAACAAAATAATATATTCAATATCCATAAATCCCATATCCTCAATATCCCCCACAACAACAACCATATTCTATTCGATGCTAACAATAGTTCCAATTTCTGACAAACTAACCTCAACCATAACAACAATTTCAATTACAATAAAGTCAATCTCTTCTAAAACCTGCACAAGTACCTTCTCAAACTATTTGAAACCCAATAATAAAGTAGAT
Source organism: Pinus taeda (assembly GCA_000404065.3). NCBI lineage: Eukaryota > Viridiplantae > Streptophyta > Pinopsida > Pinales > Pinaceae > Pinus > Pinus taeda. The sequence continues at coordinate 14,084 of APFE031432351.1, read as the reverse complement.
CAACCTGCTTATAATGTCGACTTACAAATTTTTCCAACCTATTTGATAACCATTATAAATATGTGGTGAATTTATAATGGTGTGTTCATTTAAGATCTAGAATTGTAGTTAACAAATAAGTTATTATTACTATTGAAGAAACAATGCAGGAAACTCCTAACCAAATAAACAATAATCATAGTTCAATTCAAATAAAAAGAAATATTCTTCTTCACAAAAAGATAAACAAAATTTATCTAAAACACCTCCTATCTAAAGAAATTACATTTGGAAAAATAATTGATAAAGCTGGAAATTGATTTACTAAGAGAACTGAAGATAGATGCTAACAATAGTTCCAATTTCTAACAAACTAACCTCAACCATAACAACAATTTCAATTACAATAAAGTCAATCTCTTCTAAAACCTGCACAAGTACCTTCTCAAACTATTTGAAACCCAATAATAAAGTAGATCAACCTACTTATAATGTCGACTTACAAATTTTTCCAACCTATTTGATAACCATTATAAATATGTGGTGAATTTATAATGGTGTGTTCATTTAAGATCTAGAATTGTAGTTAACAAATAAGTTATTATTACTATTGAAGAAACAATGCAGGAAACTCCTAACCAAATAAACAATAATCATAGTTCAATTCAAATAAAAAGAAATATTCTTCTTCACAAAAAGATAAACAAAATTTATCTAAAACACCTCCTATCTAAAGAAATTACATTTGGAAAAATAATTGATAAAGCTGGAAATTGATTTACTAAGAGAACTGAAGATAGATGCTAACAATAGTTCCAATTTCTAACAAACTAACCTCAACCATAACAACAATTTCAATTACAATAAAGTCAATCTCTTCTAAAACCTGCACAAGTACCTTCTCAAACTATTTGAAACCCAATAATAAAGTAGATCAACCTACTTATAATGTCGACTTACAAATTTTTCCAACCTATTTGATAACCATTATAAATATGTGGTGAATTTATAATGGTGTGTTCATTTAAGATCTAGAATTGTAGTTAACAAATAAGTTATTATTACTATTGAAGAAACAATGCAGGAAACTCCTAACCAAATAAACAATAATCATAGTTCAATTCAAATAAAAAGAAATATTCTTCTTCACAAAAAGATAAACAAAATTTATCTAAAACACCTCCTATCTAAAGAGATTACATTTGGAAAAATCATTGATAAAGCTGGAAATTGATTTACTAAGAGAACTGAAAAATGTTTTTATCAAAATTATTGTGGTAAATCCACCAAAGGTATACCAATTTATGAAAATTTACAAAATAAATTATGATTACGAAAACCAAGAAGAAAAAGAAAAGACCCACAAATAGTTCAAGTCAAAGGAAAACTTTTGGATTTAATGTCAAAGAAAGTTTACATGGAAAAATATTTAGATCCCAATAGTCCTATTGTGAATATTCAAATACATAATGCCTCCATTACAAATTATTTGGTTGATTTAAGAGTTGAAATTAATGTAAATACTAAAGGAGCCACAAAATAGTTAAACTTAATAAATCTTTGACATACTCCTACAATTTCACAATTAGTATATAGGTCTATAAAAAACTCGAAAGAATATTAGATGATATTATTATCATCTCTAGTTAGACTCATGTTCTTATAAATTAAATAAAACTTAGGTCATCACCTATTAATTTTAGGAAGATTGTGGTTAGTTAATAGATCCATTCATTAGTTGTACATCTGGAAACATGACTATTACACACGGTGATTTAATTAAGAAACTTACTTTGTAACCACTTGCAAAATATTTATTAGAATTGGAAAATACTCAATGGTTTGATGATGCAAATAGTAATGAAAGTTTTTTACAACAAATGCTAAAATTTGATTATGGAATGATCTTCAAATAGATACTAAAGAAAATAAAATCAATAATTTGATTACAGATTCTTATTTGTTTCAATATCCTAGGGGTAGGTTTGTTTGGATCATATTTTGGATAGGAAATTTCAAGAAAATTGTACTTTAGAAACTTTCTCATTACTATTTAAATTATTGATGGAATATTATAATGTTGTATTACCCATATTTATATTTGTCGAGGAAAAACATTAAACATTAATTTTAAACTCAAAGAATCTCAAAAAATCAATTAATCAAAAGAATATAAAAACATTATGGTGCATTTGCATGCATTACATTAATATATGATGCATTTATCCAAACATTTATATTCAAGAGAATAAATGACCAATTAAACAAACTCAAAGGTGTACAATTCTAGTTTTGGGATAGATTGTAAAAGAAAATTTGTAAAAATCGCTAAATGTGAATTTGATATATCCAATTTTCGACAATCAAGGGGTTTCACCTTTAGTAATTGTTCCTAAGAAAAACGGTAAGCAGCATGTTTTCATAGATTATCATGAATTCTATACATTCTTCATATACCTGAGTTAGGGTAGTGCACCATTCAATGTTGTCTTTAGCTAGCTTTTGTTGTTACCAATGCAACTGCTCTTCAATTTTTTTGTCTTTGTTCTAAATCTGTCTGGGTCATTGTGAGCCTGTCCTGTAGCTCACGATCTACGTTGCATTGTAACTATACCAATTCTTCTGCACCCAACCTTGCAAATACTAGGTTGACTTGAGTTGAGGGATCAAGTTTTTGTTGCATAACTTCTTCCCATATCTCCATGACGGTGTTAGTTACACAACATCTCCTTCTAGGTTGCTAGGAAGATGAGACAATAATGGTCTGTGAGCGATCCTAGGGCTGGAATCCATATGTCGCAGAAGGTATACCTCCTAAATATTGATTGAAAGGTTAGTTTAGCATTTACCTCATTTATGAGTTGCTCCAACTTATTGAATTCGGCCACAACCACATCCTCAATTTTCTCAAAAGCGTCCTCAGTGAGCACCATTTGCAATAGAGATGTGTGGGTAACCTTCTTCTTTTCCTTGGCCTTGGTCATTATTGAACTCCTCGTGCTACTGCTTAGTACCATATTTTTCCCGGATACCGATTGTTCCCCTAAGGCTATAGGGTCTTCCTATGGCTCCTGTTTCAAAATAATAAGGGAATGACCTTCTTAATACACTTGTCCTGAAGGGGTTTCAGTCATCTACTCCCCACTTGAGATGTTCTCTATTTTTTGGAAGCCCTCCTTCGGTACTTTCCATTCATCCCATGAATCAATCATGCCTTGAATTTATTCTGTCATCAACATGTAATTTCCCTACACCAACATTGATCTAGGTCTCTTCGCGACAGGATCTAGGTGTCTTGTGGGTCGGATTTGAACCATGCCATGCCCATGAAATTCATCGTGATTTCTACGGATAGGCGTGGAATCTCCTTGATGAATTTACGCAGCATGTCCCTACAAAGACAAAGTATCAATATGTTGATCTTCTTGCATTCTGGTTGATCAGAATCGCAAAAATTCTGAAGCTTAACTATTGTAATTTGATCCGAAAATTTTTGTGAATACTTTCTTAAACAAAAATCTTCATTTGCAGGTCCTTTCACTGGCACTTATATTTTCATGTGAAACTAGAAAAGAATAACTATGGACCAATCATAACACTAGAGGTTATAATAGAGTCCGTCCATTGTGGATAACGTCTCTAGGCCCTATGTCAATAGTGGGGAGGTTGCTTCATTAGTCTAAGGAAAGTATAATGAGTACATGGTATATCTCCTTCAACACAAGGATGAAACTCTCATATCGATTGGCAATGTCTATCCTAAAAAGAGATGTTCTCCTAAAAATAAGTCTCACCCACAAAGACATCTCCTTCAACAAGACAAAGAAATGATTTCTCACAAAAGTGGAATAAATGGACACTCCCACATAAGCGAAAATATGTCCTCTTGAATCCACTGATCAAATTCAAATCATACTCATCATCATCATAATTGTCTCAAAATTCTGAGACTAATTGTTGTAAACATGAATGATTTCTGACAAATTCTCAACATGGCCCTCTTTCAACACTGTACCATCTCGACTTTCATTCAACAGCTAAAAAGAGGAATTTCCTGCAAATATTTATATTTCGATGTCCTATTGTAACATCCAAAGATCACCATAATGTGCAACATACATCCATCCTTTTGCTAAAATAAAAAACAAGCAAGTGGGAAAAATGCATCATTATACCTCCCAATATGATGATGGCCTAAAATTTGGTTGCTCAAATGCCAAAACAAAATGCGCTATCACAATCCTTGCAAAAAATTGTGAAATTTTAGTATAAAGTTGACCCCATTATGACATTATCAAATTTGTGCCTCCAGTGAATCTACGAGATTCCTCACAAGATTCCTCTACTCAAGGTTCCATCAGTCATGGTTCTGCTGGTTCATGGTTTCAAAGGCGTGTCATGGTTCTGCTCTGACGTAGTTCCAGTCAACACTTGTTCTCGGCCTCGCGGCTCCACTGGCTCTCGGCATGGTTCTAAATGGTGAGTAGTCATGGATTTATAATCCCTAGTTAATAGAATTAACAAGGCACTGTGTTGGGCCATTGGATGTGCGCTTGGTTTGGTAGGTGGAGGTCTCAGGATCAAGCCTGTGGGCCTCCCCCATATAGCACATTGTTTTGTTTGTTGGCAATGTAATTTGAGTTTCAGGCCACCCATTGGGTGGGCTGGGTGGTGGCCAACATACGTTCAATTCCCATCGGACCTTGTTAATACATGGATGTTGGCCATTGCACAGGTGTTGGGTAGCAGATCCCCTCATATCATGTTTTTGGGGCTTAAAGCCCAAGTTTTGGTCAATGTACGGTAAATACCCCACGAAATGTGGGCTTGGAGTGCAAAAGTCTAGGGTTGTCTGCCCTCAAATAATGTAATTTAATGTAAAGTGTGTCGGCCTACCCATGGTCCACGGACCATGGGATTGTATAAATAGAGTGAGGCTCTAAGCGTCAGGACAGTTTTTCTAAGTTATTGAGAAGAAATAGATAGATGCGAAGGCATGGTTAGAAGATAGAAGTGGATTTGAAGTGTATTTTGTCATAGTGGTAGGTAGAGGCTCTACAGCTGAGTGCATAGAGGCCTAAGAGAGTCTGCAGCTGAGTGCACAGACCCCTGTAGATAAGTGTGCAGGGTGGAGTCGGGTTTGTAACTGAACTTGAGTATTAATAAAGATAAGATTGATTCATAATATTGTGTCTGTTTGTAGATCTGCATTTCTATGTTCTAGTTATCTTTATGCACTTATATTGTTTTCGAGTACGCGCACTTATCTGAAAGTTGAATAAGTAATAAGAATATTGGAGCCACATAGACTAAGTTAAGCACTAATATAATAACATAGTAAGGATCAGGTTGGAATAATATTATATTCACAAAGGTGCGCGTGGGTTGCGAAGAATAGAAAGCTGCGCGAAGCAGCGCAGCGCGCAAATTAGGATCGCGAACCTCCAGAACCCTCATCAAGACATCCCTAGGGTGTAGAAAATTGGTTCCAACACCCTCCCATACTACTTCAGGTGAGACCTCAGTCCGCTCCGTGGGCTGTTGCCGAAAAGGCCAGTAGTACCGAGATTTTCTTTGCTAAACTCACTGCTAAACCTGGCTCAGGCCCCACGTAGCCAACAAATGGTTACATTGCCGGGACCGGGATCTACCTAAGGGATGTCTGATCTTGTGCCACTGGAGCCCAACAAAGAAGGAAATTAAAGAGTGGTTGGACAAGAAGATTCATGAGTTCCCGACACAGGAAAATATAACCTCGTAGGTATCCGAGAAGAGGTGGCTAGATCGCTACATGTATACAAAAATCCATGAGATTTTCTTTGCATCCTTTCATTCTGAACTGTATGAGTGGACCGCGAGGGTAGCTGACAGCAGGGAAGGTGTAAGCTTGACCAACCGATAGTGTGGGCTCCAGAATTAGTGTGCAGACTAGAGGCATCAGAAGACAAGATCGCACGATTTGTGGACCATTGGCTCGACTGGATAATAGGGGGATCTATCACTGCGTTTGTGATAGACACAACCATGAGCTACAGTGAAGTGGAATGACGTTTTCTCAAGGGACCGCGAGGTAAGTACATTAAATCTTTGAATACCTAGATTAAGACGTTGTTATGTGAATACATTAATGTTTGGAATGACACGAAGCAAAAAGATCTACAAAGGTAGCGGGGAATTAGGAAACAACCCCTTAATTTCACCTTCACGAGAGAGCAAGGAAGAGCTCTCTTGGGTCTCTCTGAGAAGTGCGATCAGTTTGATAAGGCAGTGCATTCCACAATTACCACCTCCACCCATGCCATCAACCGCTTCACCTCCTTCACCTCCATCTCCACCCACTCCACCTCCACCAACCCTACAGTTCAGCATGGAGAGTGCGATCAAGCTACCCGTATTCAGAGGAGTAGGGAATGAGGATCCAGACTAGTTCTCATTTGTGGTAAGAGCAGTGTGGGAAGCGCAAGGGGTCACGGATGACAACATTAATATGGCTACATTGGTGAGCACACACAGGATCACACATTGACATGGTATATCAAGCACTCTAATGACCACCCAAATGCAGGGAAAGCAGAGATCTAGAATGCATTGAACAGAGAATTTAGCCAGCCGAAATCAGAGACACAGTCAATCATTGGGTTTAAAGAGATCGCGATTCTTCTAGGTGAGACCCCCTAGGATCTGGGTCAGCAGCTAAAGAGTATGATCCACGAGGCTAATATGACACTGATGGATGTGCAGCACCACACATGGTTTGTGGCATCTTTGACGCTGCACCTGAGGACGAAATTGTCACAACAGAAGCCTTCAACCCAGGCCAAAGCATTGGAAATGGCAATGACATTGCATGAGACCCCGATACAAGATCTTGGGTTTGGGGTTCAATAAATCCAAGTGCAACTATAGAATATCTGCCTGGAAATGCAGAACTTGAAGCAGGATAGGGCATTGTGGCCAGAGGCGCGTGAGGAAGTATGGTGCATAAAATGTTAAGGCTAGGGCCATGAAAAGGATCACTGTCTAGTATTCGCGAACTACTTGGCAGGAGGGGGACCAATGCCATTGAGACCAGAGGCATAGGCAGGGCCAAGTGCAACATCCACTCTATGGTGTGCGATCTGTCAGATAGGAGGAAAACACACAACGAATAATTTTCATTTGTTGCAGAAGTATACACAGACTCCATAACAGTTGTTTTGTAATTTCTGTAGGTCGATAGGCCACAACGAGTGCACTTGTCGTAGTTACGAGTTAATAATGGACTGGAACCCAGCCTATAGAATGTAGATCGAAACATAAGGCCTCGACCCAGCTGCGAGGATGGCATGTGCTGGATTTCAGGGGTGAGGTCGAGGACGAGGAGGATTGGGACTAGGAAGGGGCCTCAGACAATTAATTTGTTACAATTGCGGAGGACCTCTACGCCCGCAATTGAACCAACCCAACGAGAATATCCTATTCATACTATGCTCAATTTGATCATGAAATGGTAGATTGTCCTACGTTGATCGCAGAGATGCACGAGAAAGAGGTACCCCTGCCTCCTCCAACTCAAAAGATCCAAATGATGAGGTCTAAACTGCGCGAAGAAGACCCAAATGTGAACGTGATGCTCAGAAGCGGTGTGACCATAGGGGAGGATAAGGGGAAGCATCCCAAGGAAGATACCTAGCTTTGCAAGGTTCCTACAAAGAAACCTAAGTTTGACTTGGAACGCGAAAAGGAGACATTCATGGAAGCTAAGAAGAGCTTGACGGAGGCCTCCACTTCAGGTAGTAAGGATCAACTAGAGTCAGGGATGGATCCTTCTATGCTTACTACCCTTCTGGAGACATGCATGAAACTGCTGCATGACAACAAGGCAGTTAAGGGACTACAAGAGCTAATCACTAGGTGTGCAGGTTAATGGGAACCACACGTAGTCCAGACATTGGGAAAGCATGTATTGTGCACTGGGAGGGAAATGAGATTGAAGGTACAAATTGGCAAGTATGAAATGGATAAGATAATCCTAGACTTGGGTTCAGACGTGAATGTATAACCGAAGCAAACATGGGAACGTATGGGCAAGCCTGCGTTACAGTGGTCCCCTATTCAATTATGAATGGCGAACCAACATAATATTTTTTCCATGGGGAGGTTGCAAGGGGTAACAGTTGATATCAAATGCATAAGAACACAGACGAAATTTGAAGTAATAGAGATTGTCGATGACAGCAATCCCTATCCCGCGCTACTAGTAATAGACTAGGGCACGGATATGAATGGAGTCATCAATCTGAAGAAGCACAAAATGATCCTCGAAAAAATGTCACTACGCATAGTAGTCCCAGTGGACCCAGCTGAAGGAGCATGCTACACTAAACTAGTGTGCGATGATGAAAGCGACAATGAGCTGGATTGTATTTACAAGGTATCTACATGAGATCAAGCTTGGGTGAATCTGACTGCAGATGGAAGGATCTCGTGGGAGCGCACAAGTTTATGCACCTCAGATTCAAACGAAGAATATGAGCGTTGGCACAATCGGTTGAATGAAGTGACAACACTGAATTGCAACATGATGATTAGATCACTCTGTTGCATAACAACACAGACCCAAGATTTGCCAACATATGATGGATTAACAACGGTAGATGAATTCTTGATCTATTTTGAAAGCGCAGTACCACAACAACAGCGGTTCAATGCGTTGAAGTGGGCACTACGTGCAACACCTACACACTGGTGGGGAACACACCAAGGAAATTTTGAGAACTGACGCGGATGTAGAAGGATGATGCACCTATGATTTGGGAAACCACAACTAAGGATAGAAGATAAATACGATGGACGAGATGACCCGTGCACACACCTCGCGAAATGGACCAAGGACTATGGGGAAGAACCACAGCCTGAATGGGTACACTTATTCTACCATACCTTGGATGTCATACCCATGAATTGGTATACTGAGATGGAACTTTGACATGGTATGGGCGAATGGGATGTCTTGCACAAGGGATTTTTGTTAGCATTCACATTTGAAGGTTGATGGTCAGATACTATTGACAATGCGCTACAAGCAGTAAAAGCCGCCATCTTCAAAATACCACAGGAACCACTGCAAGTAGTTCAACCAGCACGGGCAAACCAGTTAAGCAGTGCCCTAGAATGTTATAATGCGCAAGTAGAGGAGGATGATGACCACCCTCAGAATATTAATATTCCAGAAACTGAGGGCTATCATGAGGTTTTAGGACCATATATTGAGGATCCCAACATCACTGCCCGCTAAAAACAAAGCAGGTAAACATTGGCACAGACATGGAGCCGAAGTACGCGACGCTTGGGGACTACTGGGATGATGCTATGGTAGATAAGGTCACCGAGTTACTTCGTGAATATCAAGATTTGTTCCCAACCAAAATCATGGACTTAAAGGGGATCATTGGTGACTTAGGGATGATGAAGATCACTTTGAAACCAGATGTGAAGCCAGTCAGGCAATGACCTTACCGTTTAAATCCAAAATATAAAGAAAAGGTCTGCGACGAATTAGACAAAATGCCTGTAGCCGGAATTACTGAACCAATGGAAGAATCCGAATGGGTGAGTCCTATGGTAGTACAGGAGAAAAAACAAAAGGGTGAAATTAGAATATGTGTGGACCTCAGGAAGCTTAACGATGCCTATGTTCACGATCCGTTCCCGACACCATTCACAGGTGAAGTATTGGAGAATTTTGGTGGTCAGGAAGCTTACTCATTCATGGATGGCTTCTCAGGATACCATTAGATCAATATCGCGCCGGAAGATAGGATCAAGACATTATTCGCAACCGAATGGGGCTGCTTTCAATACACCATTATGCCCTTTGGACTAAAGAACATGCCAGCAATATTTTTGCGCATAGTGGTGGCCACGTTCAAGGAATACATCCAGAAGTTCTTGGAGGTCTATTTGGACGATTTGACTATATTTGGGGTTAGTTAAAAACCATATAGAGAGCTTATGTTTGATGTTGGATACTTAACGGTGACACCAAATTGCGCTGAATCTTAAGAAGTGCACCTTCCTCATCCCCTTTCGAAACTTGCTCGAGCATGTGGTTTAAAAACAAGGCCTGATGGTGGACCTTGCAAAGATTGTTGTTATTCTCAATCTGGAAGTGTTGTGAAGTGTTAAACAACTATGCGCTACTTTGGGGCACATTGGTTACTATAGAAAGTTTATCAAGAACTATGCACAAATAATAGTACCAATGGAAAAACTATTGAAAAATGATGCTACAGATTGTTGAAATGATGATTGTAGGAAAAGTTTGGATGTTTTCAAGAAGAAAATGTCATCCGCTCCCATCCTGGTCTTCCCAAAATGGGATGTAGAATTTCATGTTCCTGTTGATGCATTGTGTATTGCGCTTGGAGTTGTGCTTACACATGAAGGCGCAGAAGGTGTGGATCACCCAATCACATTAGTGAGTCGAAAGCTGTCCAAAGCCGAAAAGAAATACTCTACTACTAAGCATGAAGGGTTGGCAATCGTGTATGCACTCCAGAAATATCGACAATATTTACTTGGCAGGCACTTCAAGATGTATATTGATCATTCCACGTTGAAATACCTAGTGAAAAACCCTGTGTTGGGGAGGCACATATGCAGATGGTTGTTACTATTTCAAGAATATGACTTTGAGGTCATCGTAAAACTGGGACACCTAAATGCAAGACCAGATCACTTATCATGAATTGAGACAGGCGAGGAGCCAACAAATTTGGAGGATGGACTACCGATTGCACAACTCTTTGCAGTGAGCATTGCAGACAACCACTTCAAAGATATAATTCATTTTTAACCACAAGGACTATGCCGAAGGAATATTCAGTCTAGCAGAAGAAGGCTTTCGTGGTGCACGCAGTGACTTTTCAGTCATCGTAGGGTACCTCTACAAAATGGGAAATGACGAGATATTGCGAATATATGTACCTAAATTTGAATGAGGATAGATCCTCACAGAAGCACATGGGGGGGCTCCAGGAGGACACTATGCAAGACGTGCGACTGCACAAAAGATTCTTTGCACTTGGCTATGGTGGCTAACCCTGCATCAAGATTCAAAAGCACACTATCAGGCCTACGACATATGTTAAAGGACTGGAAAACCATCATGAAGGGATGAGATGCCACTCAATCCACAAATAACGTTGCAGCCATTCGAAAAATGGGCAATCGACTTTGTGGGACCAATCAAACCTCAGGGAAAGATGGGTGCACGCTACACCATCACCGTGACAGAGTACCTAACTCAATGGGCATAAGCATAGCTAGTTAAGGATTTCATGGCCACTACAACTGCGAAATTTTTGTTCGACAACGTGTTGACACGGTTTGGTTGCCCAAAAATCTTAATGAGTGACCGCAGAACACACTTCCCGAATGAAACCATCAGTGCACTGGCATATCATCAGCAAAGTACATTGTACCATCTGTAAGCTAATGGGATAGTAGAAGCATTCAACAAAATTCTAGAGACTGCGCTAACCAAAGTATGTAACACGTAGTGAAATGACTGGGACCTGTGCATACGTGTCGTATTATGGGCATAGAGAATCACGTGCAAAAAATTGACAGGTCTTACACCTTTCAGGTTAGTCTATGGCATGGAAGCATTCATGCCAATGGAATATATTATACCCAATTTGCAAATAGTAGCACTTACAGGCATGTTGGACTGCAAAGCCTTAGAAGAGAGGCTCGCGCAATTGGAAGAACTCGAGGAAGAATGGTTTCTAGTGGGACTCCATCTGCAGGTATAGAAACAACGCGAGAAATCTTACCACGATTGTCATATCAAGTTGTGGACATTCAAGGTAAATGATTTAGTGTTGTTGTATGACAACAAGTTCGAAAAATTTCCTGGAAAAATTGGAATGCATTGGTTGGGACCATATGTGGTAAAAGAGGTCACAAACAAAGGCACAGTCCAACTAGTCAAACTTAATGGAGAACCCTTCCCATGAAGAGTAAGTGGCAGTCACTTGAAGCCCTACCAGGGTGGGTCGACTGTCTGACTAACCAACCAAAGCATCGTCTTCACGACCCGAAAAGACTAACAAAGGTGCAAGACTATAAAAATAGGTACTAGAAGCGAGCATTAAAGTAGAGAATCAAGTCAGACATAGATGATTCAGAAGCAGAAATGGAGTAGATCCATCCAACAATAGAATGGTACGTTGTGGACCTTCACACTGCATAGTCATAGTTGAATGGAATTCACGCAAAGATCGCCACACTAGAAAAGTGACTCGGGACGAGTCACGATGTTTGTGTTGGGGGCCTGCTGCACAACAAATCCCCCCATAGCATGTTTTTGGGGCTTAAAGGTCGAATTTTGGTCAATTTAAGGTAAAGACCCCATGAAATGTGGGCGCGGAGCGTGAAATTCTCGGGTTATCCACCCTAAAATAATGTGATTTAATGTAAAGTGTGTCGGCTTACCCATGGTCCGCATACCATGGGATTGTATAAATAGAGTGAGGCTCTAAGGGTAAATATATTTTTTCTAATTTTTTGTGAAGAAATAGATAGATGTGAAGGCATGTTTAGAAGATAGAAGTGGATCTGAAGTGTATTGGGTCGTAGTGGTAGGTAGAGGCTCTGCAGTTGAGTGCACAGAGGCCTAGGAGAGTTCGCAGCTAAGTGCGCATGGCAGAGTCGGGTTTGTAACTAAACTTGAGTATTAATAAAGATAAGATTGATTCAGAATATTGTGTCTGTTTGTAGATCTATATTTATATGTTCTAGTTATCTTTATGCACTTATATTATTTTTGAGTACGCGTGCTTATCTGAAATTTGAATAAGTAATAAGAATATTAGGGTTGCACAGACTAAGTTAAGCACAAATATAATAGCACAGTAAGGATCAGATCATAATAATATTGTATTCACAAATGCGCACAGAGGTTGCGAAGAATAGAAAGTTGCGCGGAGAAGTGCAACGCACAGATTAGGATTAGGAACCTCCAGAACCCTCATCAAGACATCCCTAGGGTGCAGAAACCTAGCTCCAACAACCTCCCATACTACTTTAGGTGAGACCTCAGTCCACGCTCCATGGACTGTTGCCGAAAGGGATAGTAGTACCGAGATTTCCTTGGCTAAAATCACTGTTGAACCTGGGTCAGGCTCCACGTAGCCAACAATGGGGTCCCAAGGTTAAACCCGCAAACCCTAACCTTTTTTATATATAATATATATTCAAATGATGGCATTGGGTGGGTCCATTGGGACAACCCAAATTTTATTATTTATTATTTTTATTTTTGGATTGAAAGAAAAAAATCACCCGCTGGATTTTGAGGGGGTCACTGGAAAAATATCCATTCGAAAATTTGACCATTTCTATCCACCATTTAGTGCTAAATAGTTGATCAGTTTATCTCTTCCAAATTTAGTGGAATTTCGTCAAATTTAGCTAGATTTCCAATTTCTTCGGAGCTCCAAATTTAGCTGGAGAGAAAATATTGCTTCTTTGACTTGAAACTTTAATTGAAAATAACTTTCACATATGAATTTGGATTGAGATTTTGTCTATGTCGTTGGAACCATAATTACTAGCTCTTCTATTTGATCCTGGTTTCGATGATATTTGAAGACTTTGATTCATAAGCTTCCCCAGTGTTAGGGTCCCACCCTAACCCCCTTATTTATGTCATGGGATCACGTCATAGTCAAGAGTCAATAAAGCCCATATTAATAATTGTAAGTGGTTAACCCACAATTAATGACGGGACCACAGTTAGTTGCAAATGGGCGGTAGTATTAGATAAAGGGTAAATGGGCGGTAGTATTAGATAATAGATGCTATTAATAAAACCCATGGTATTGGCCCGTGGTATTGCATGTATGAGTCATATATAAAGGATAGAGACTCCTGCGAGGAGTATCGTGTCTTGTTTTGTAATCGAGCTCTGCTCTATTGGAGGTTGCCCCCTCGAAGAGGCCTGTGAACATTTCTCTCTGAGTAATAAAATCATTGCAATTCTGTGTTCTGGGTATATTTTCTTCGCATATTCTGTGTTCTGGGTATTTTTTCTTCGCATATTCTCTGTTCGGTATTAC
>APFE031432350.1:4403-22786 GCA_000404065.3 Pinus taeda | reverse complement strand
GATAAAGTGTCTAACCTTCCTCCTACAAACAACATGAAATAACTAAGAAATGCATGCATAAGCAAATAAAGATGAATGGTTTGAGCAAGTAAAGTAGGCCAAAATGAGCCCGAATTGTACCAAAATTGGGGCTCATTAGCATGCATGGGCTATTTTGGGTTGATTGATTAGTTCATTGACAAATCCCTCAATTAGACTATTGTTCCACTACACAACTGACCTTCAACTGACTCTATCAATAATTAGAGGTTAGTTAACTTAATACAACTGGAAGTAACTAAACTAAATTGCTAAAATTTAGCAATCAATAAATGCATAATTGAAATCCAAGCCCTTAACTTCAATTTACTAAGCTAACTAAGTGAAAATAGCCATGTCACACTAGTTGAATGCCTCCAAGTTGTCCTGTGATGTGGAAATTCAATTTAATCAATTAAGGCTAAAGTCTAATTAAGCCTTTCTTGCTACATTTTTTAACACTACCTCTTAGAAAGAAAGGTATTTTTCACCACCCATATCATGCACCTGTGGAATTTGAGTTTACCTCTTGACAATTCTTTTGTCAAGATGGTAGCATCTTGCTCCTCAGTTGGAATGTAGCATAGCAACATAATTCTCCTCTACACACAATCCCGCAAAATGATGATATCAGTTATCAATGTGCTTGTACGTGTCATGAAATGCCAAATTTTTAAAGAGATTAATGAAACTCAGATTATCACAATATATAATTGTTGGATCCATCTCCTGACTGAAAATACCCACAAGTATTTTCCTCATCCATATGGCCTCACATGCTACTTGACTTGTAGCCATGTATTCAGGCTTTGTTCAGATGAGTGCCATAGACCTCTGCTTCTTGATACACAGGGAAATAACTGTGGAACCAACACTAAAGATAGCACTTGAAGTACTTTTCCTGTCTCATGGATGCCTTTCCCAATCTACATTAGTGAACCCTTGGAGATTCACTCCCTCTGTCCTCTTGTACCATAATTGATACTCGATAGTGCCTCTGAGGTACCATAACAAATTATTTGCTACCTTCCACAACATCTTGGTAGGCCTCACCATTGCTTGAATAAGCTAGCTTAATGCATAGTGCATGTCAGGTCTTGTGTTCACAAGATAGAAAAGACCTCACAAGCTTTCTGTAAATGGTAACATTAACCTCTTCACCTAAAGTGGCATTCTCCTTCCTCCAATTTATAGTTAGATGTGTATCCATAGGCTTACAACTCTCCATGTGATATCTCTAAATTATTTCAGAGGTATACTTCCCTTGAGACATAAAAAATTCTCCAACACCTTGCCATACTTTTAGCCTGAGGAAGTAATGCATTAAGCCCATGTCTTTCATCTTAAATTCCCTTATAAGATCCTCTTTACAAGAGTAGATTAACTACTCATCACCTGTCAATATTAAAGCATCAACATATAGAACAAGAATAAGAAACTTACCATGTACCACAATGTGATATAGGTTTGCATCTACTTCACTTTTGGTGAAGCCCAATCCACTGTGATAATTGTCAATCCGAGTGTACCATGATCAGGGTGCCTGTTTGAGATCATACAATTTTTTCTTGATCTTACACACATGTGACTCTCGATCATATGTATCAAATACTTATGGTTTTTCTACGTAAATTTCCTCCTCAACAACGCCATTGAGAAACGATGTCTTCATATCCATCGAGTGTATTTTCCACCCCATCTATGCAGTTAATGCTAGAATGGATATTATTGAGGAATATATTGCAAGTGGTGCAAAATTTTCCTCATAGACTACTCCCTCCACCTAAGAGAATCATTTGGCCACAAATATAGCCTTGTACTTCTCGATGGTCCCATCAATTGCATGATTTAGTTTGTAAATCCATCTGGAACCAACCATTGATTTCCCTTTTGGTCTGAACACAACCTCGCATACACTGTTCTTCATGATGGATTCATATTCTTCGACCATGGCATTGACCCAAACAAGTTGAGAAATTTCTTTCTCAAATGAAGAAGGCTTTATCTCAATGAGCTCTGTCATGAGAGCCATGTAACCGTTGTACCTCTCAAGTGACCTCCAATTCTTGCACTGTGATGTAGGAGCTCCCACATGATACTATGAATCTTGTATCAATATATGAACTTCTTTGGTTCTCTTTCTCCCTTCTTTAGATGTTTCTAGTTAATTGGATGTCTCCACTCAGCCTCCTCTTTTCTCCTCCAATTGTGGCTGCTCCACAAACTCTCAAAGCTCATTCTTAGGCTCATAATTTGGAGCTAGAAGTTGATGCTTCAGCGAGATACTAAGCTCTCATTTTAGAGAGCATATCATAGCATTATCATCAAACCTGACATCTCTCCTCACAATTGTCTTTCTCAGTGAAGGTAAAAACACCTAGTAATTGTGTGGAGGTTTGTTGTATCCTACAAAAAATCCCAACTCTGTTGTAGGCTAAAGTTTCTTCCTAAAATCCCCGAAGACATGATAATAAACTGAAGCTCCAAAAATTCTAAAATGAGACACATCAGGCTTTCTCTCAGAGAAATATTCCTCTCGTGTGATCATACAAAGTATTTAATGAAAACTTTGGTTCTTAAAGTAGATTATCGTGTTGCATTCTTTCACCCATAGATGTAATGGAAACCCCTAATCATGCAACATGGATCTTACTACTTCAGCTATGCTTATGTTCTTCATCTTAGCTGCCCCATTCTACTGTGGGTTATGGGGTGATATCAGTTCTCTTCAAATACCTTCTTTGGTAGAAAAATACTTGAAGAAATTTGAAACAAATTCACCTCCATTATCACTCCTCAGAGCCTTCACCTTCTTCCTAGTCTCCTTCTCAACCATTTCTTTCAATTCAAAAAAATTGATAAAATTTCATCCTTCTTCTATATGAAGAAGATTTAGCATTTTATAGAGAAACCATCAATAAAAATAACATAATACTTATGCTTTTTTGTGGAGGCTGTAGAAAAGGGTTCACAAACATCAAAGTGGTCTCGCTCCAATATTTCATCTACTCTCCTATCTCAGCTATGGAAAGTGGATTTGGCATATATCTCCAATGTGCAACCCTTGCAAACATCCTGGTTGTTAAGGGAGCCTTTAGGGAGACCAATGGTAATTTTTCGCATGATTTTTAAGGCACCACAGTGTAGATGACCTAATCTCTTATGCAATAGTTCTCTAACATCCTGACTTTGCACTTTTTATACCTTTATGTTTAATGGAGCACAATCTCCCACCTTAAGTTTGTATAGGTTCTTTACTCAAACTCCAATCTACTTCACTTTCTCGGTAGCTATGTGTCTTTAAAAGGCATATATCCTCCAATACTACCACAGAGATGAGGTTCTTCTTCAACCCAGGTGCAAACATAACATCTTTGAGGTGAAGAGTGGGGGGTTTCTCCCTCTCAAAGGTGATAGTACCAATTCTTGTAGCATTGTACCTCCCGTCATCCCCCAATTCTATATTCATATGGAGATCCTTCTCCTCCAAGTGACTAAAAAACTACTTGCACACTCTCATATGGAACGAAGCATTGAAATCAAGGTGCCACACACTCCCCATAATTGTGTTGGCCATGGATGTTATCAAGTTGAAGTCTAATTTGAAATTGTGAAGCAAGTGATTCACCTCCTTGTTGGAAACTAGATCACTACTTGGGGGGGTTAATAAATAGTGAAGGTACTTATAATTTTTTCTCCAAATAATTATTCTTTAATAATGCATAAATAAAAATGAAAAATTATATATCAAAGCATCAAATATAAACAGGAAACCATGAAAGAAATCAAAACAATAAACACAAATATTTTTGGTGGAAAACCGTCTCGAAGGAAAAAAACCACCTGTTGTTGTTGCGCTACTAAAATATTCTGTTATGTCAAATAATTATTTACATAGAGATTTAAATGGCTACTTTCAAATAGAGACTCTTTCTCATGTGGATTTACAGACTGCCATCCATTGAAAGTCACCACCATAAACAATCCTCTCTTGGTTACTCCTGAACTACCAATCGACTCTACAGACTCTGATCTGCTGGAAGCCACCATGATGAACAAGGCTCACCTAGTTTCAGTTGAAATATCCAACCACCAATAAATTGAGAAAATTGCTCACTGAGATTGATTTCGCCACAGTCCTCCAACTCCAATCCTCTATGTGATTTTTTTTTCAAAATATTTCAAGCTGGAACCAAGAACGGCTCAAGATGAACACTACAACAACATATCATCAAAGCAGCCAATTAAAAACCAAATATCCAATCTCCAAATACACCACAAACTACAACACAATCTCTCCACATACTTCTACAAATCCACACTTCACCTTCTCACTCACTACACAAATATGATGGCTGGAACATATTCTTTGATCTACAACAACATCTTCTTCAAAAAAATTGCATCACACAATCCTCACATAGCTTGCACACAATCCTCCAAACTCACACTTACTCAACAAATCAAGAGAATTATCCATACTAGCATTAAGCTTCCTCCAAGATATAGATGAACTGAGGTGCTCAACTCAATAATTACCAAGAACTACTAAGCTCCACAAACTTTGTTTATATGCTTGATTTGATACGAATTCATATCATTGACTTGATCCAGCCAAAAAATCCACTTTCATTTTGATATTTTCAACTTTGATTAGCTTCTAGATGCCCCACTAACTTTTCCGACCATATGCCAAAAGGTTATGATCAAGGATGTCACTATAATACAAAAAATAGCTAAGTTGCATGAGGAATGCAGAGAAAAACTTGTGAAAAATCTCGGTCGCACGTGCAACACTACACAAACTCAACTGGAGCTCCTCAATCACTCCCGCATGACTACATTCTAGTGACTGTAAAGTTTCAGTCTCTCCCATGACTCACCATCCATGCGAATGGGCAGAGAATGAAGGAAAAACACAACCAAGTCATCTTCAGTCTCTATTTAACTTTAGGAACACCTTCATGAACTCTAAAACACACCTCCAAAACTCTATCACAAGTCTGGAATTGATGACATAAGACAAGGACTCCTGCAACAAGTCAATGACAAGTAGTCCCTAATCTTCGAACCTCATCACCAAGACCAACATGTATAGCTTCTCAAGTAGCAATGGCAACCTATCTAAACATCTACAACACTTGTATCAACATTTCCAACTCTTGTAGCATCATATCCAACTCCTCCAACAACAACTTCATGTCATCCAACTACCTCCAGCACTCGTAGAAGCACCTCCAACACTCGTAAAAGCACCTCCAACATATGTAGCGACATAGACAATGCTTCTAATCTCTAAATGTAACACCTGTAGAAGCACGCCTTCTCTCTTTCTTCCTCCAATTTGAGGATTTGATCAAATGTTAATTGAATAGAGGAAGAATGATTTTCTTCAATAAGTTGTGCTAGGGCTAGAGATGGGAGTGCTAAGTTTAAAGGTATTACAACTTCTTTCCCATATACTAAGTGAAAAGAAGAAGTACCTATTGAGGCCTTCTGAGTTATGCGATCTGCCCATCATGCAAATATTAAAGATTTATGCCAATTCTTTTGATTTTGATCAACATTTCTTTTAATAATATTAATGATATTCTTATTAGTTGACTCTGCCAAATCATTACCTTCAGGATAGTAATTTGCAGAATATTTTAATTTAAAACCTATTTTAAGAGCAAATTCAATTATACTACTCCTAGAAAAATAAGATGCGTTATAAAAAATAAGGGCATTAAGTACACGGAACCTGGTAATGATGAATTGATCAATGAATTCAATGATTGCACCATAATTGGCTACCTTTAATGGAATTGATTCTACCCACTTTTTGAAGTAGTCTATGGTTGTAAGGATGTATCTGTGTTTCTTGGAAGAATGTGGAACAATCTCTCCTATGATATCAAGCCCCCACTGTTCAAATGGTTGCTCAATGTTTACTGGTTGTAAAGGAAATGCTGGTTTCCTTTGTCTCCCACTAACAGATTGACATATCTTGCATTTTCTAACATAATCATGGGCATATTTAAACAAAGTGGGCTAGTAACATACAGCATGTATTATCTTGTGAGATATAGTATCTCCTCCAAAATGTCCACCTGCTGGACCATCATGTAATTCCTGCAAAAACTTTTGTGCTTCAGTTTTTTCAAGACATATTAATAAAATTGAATCATAATTTCTTCTAAATAACACATCATCAATGATTTCGAAGTGTTTTTATTTTAATCTTAAAGCACGTTTGTTTTTGTAACTGAAATTAGGGGGAGCATATCCATTTTTTAAGTAAAAGATCAGATCAACATACTAAGATTCAAAATTTATGATACTTATCTCGTTCACTTGAAGAGTATTATCTAAATCTTCTTTTTTTCTGGAATATTAGAAGCTCCTACTAATAACCTACAAAAACTTTGTCCTCTAACAATTTTCATTGGTTTAATAACAATACCATACTCTTGTAAGACAGTTACCGAGTTAGCTCTTTTCTCTCCTACTTCCCTTTAAACTAGCAATTTCCTCACTACAGAGAATGAGACTATTACTTTTGTGTGTGTTTTTAGGAGAAATGGTCTAAAGTGTTTGATAGATTTAAACACAGAAAGATCTTGTTTTTCTACTTTAGAATAGTTAAGTTCAGCACCCTGCAAATTGGAACTAAACAAGGATATAGGTGCTTCTACTTGATGATCATTGATTTGTGTTAAAACAATAGTATAAGATGTTTCAGTGGGCAAAGTATACAAAATAAAATGATTAGATAAATTGGGAGTATTCAATGCAGGAGAATTAATGATTGCCTATTTGATTGAGTCAAAGGCTTCTTTTCCGTTATGTCCCCATTTGAAAACTGAATTTTTCTTAATCATATTTTGTAAAGGTAAGACAATATGAGAAAAATCAGGAACAACTCTTTTTATAAGATTTATCTGTCCCAAAAATGATTGCATTGATTTCTTGTTATGTGGCAGTGGAATATCATAAATCTCTTTTATCCCGTCAGGACCAATATATATGCCATCCTTGGATACAATAAACCCTAAGAGTTTGCCTTCGTTAAGAGAAAATAATGATTTCTTGGGATTTAGAGAAATCCCATACCTTTTACATCGTTCAAAGATCTGTTTTAAATCATGTATATGATTGGCCCTTTTCTTTGAAAAGACAGTTATATCATCTAAGTAAACAACAACTAACCTATTGATAAAACCTTTGAAGGCTATATCCATGGCTCGTTGGAAATTAGCTCTAGCATTTATCAAACCAAAAGGCATTTTTTGATAAGCATGTGTTCCCCATTTAGTTCTGAATGTAGTTTTTAGTCTATCATCTGGATGCACTAGTATTTGATTGTATCATGAAATACCATCAAGGAAGGACATTAACTCCGAACCAGCTATTGATTGAAGTATCTGTTCCATTGTTGGTAATGGGAAATTATCTTTTTGACATGCCCTATTGAGATTTCTAAAATCTATGCAAATCCTAATATCACCATTCTTTTTCCTTACAAGTACCAATTTTAAAGCCCATTTAGAATGTCTAACCGGGAAAATTATTTTAGCTCTCAGAAGTTTATTCAACTCTACTTTCATTTGACTTTCCAGATTTGCATAAATTTTCCTTAACTTTTGTTGTATAGGTTTCTCATTAGAAATCATTGGAATTGTGTGTTGAATGATAGAAGTAGCATAACTTCTCAGGTCTTCGTAATTCCAAGAAAAAACATTTCTGTATTTTTTTAATAATTTGATGAAAGCAAATCTTTCTCCTGATGTGAGTTCAAGTCCTAGATTGACATTTTGTAGTTTGGCCCCAGTGCCAAGATTTACTAATTCAAACTTTAAGGTAGAACTTTGAATTTTTGCATTAGTGAACTTTTTGAATCTATCTTTGATATCATAGAGATCTTCTAGCTTGACCATAGATTTAGGAATAGAATTCTCATTTACTCTTTGTTTTAGTTGAAGATCATGATCACTTTCATTGATAATCTGATCATCATAAGAATTTTCAGAAGTCAAGAAATTTAAGATGTCTTCATCATGATTAAATACCCGCCAATTGGTGACATTGTCTGGGACAAATGGCCGAAAAATTAATTCAATTGAAAACCTATCCAGACTATAATCCTCAGATGTAAGGAGCTTAGAAGCAACATTAGCCAATAAGTCAGCTGCTGCATTCTGAGATCTAGGAATAAGAGAAATGTTGAATGCCATAAAATGAGTTATGAGATCTTGAACAAGGGATTGATAATGTTTGAGATGACTTGAGAGACAATGGATAGTGTTCCTTACTTTTTTGATGACAATTTCGGAATCACCAAATACTTTTAGATATTGAATATTCAAGCCTATTGCTTTATAGAGCCCTTGAATCAATGCCTCATATTCCGTAGTGTTATTGGTACACTCAAATTTCAGTCTACGTGATAGCATAATTTTTTCTCCTACTGGACTAACTAAAATACACCTTGCTCTTGCATCATCATTGGGTTTTGATCCATTAAAATATAAGGACCAAAATAAAGGCTTATCTATAGATTTATTTACAAGTTCATCAACAATGCTAACACATCTTGAGGTATCAGTATGAGAAATTTTCGATTTGTTATGTGAAACTATTAACAGGAAAAGGAAATTGTTGAGCATTAAAATTTCCAAAAAATGACTTAGCTGAGTAATTTCCAAGCATATTGTTATTGAAAGCTATAGGTTGGTTTTCTTGTTCAAACTCTGTTACTGTATGAGTCATGTGTTTTTACCGATCTATTTTTATTTGATTTGGTTTCCCTTTATAGGGAAGCCACATGTGAGACCAATCACTGAAAATCTAACCATGATGTTTCTCAGACCAATCCCTGCTTAGAATTAGACCATAAAATTCAGGGATGTCAACAATCAATATATCAATTCTTTGAACTACTCTTGTGTAAGCTGATAAGCTAATAGTAACTAAATCGATCTCTCCTAACACTTGAACTTTAGTCTGATCTAATTGAACAATATGAACTACATATTTCTGGGGCTCAATGTTTAATTTGGAGCAAACTCAGGCTAGCATTATATTTGATGAAGCCCCTGAATCTATTAGGAAGTTATGAAAATTTCTATTATAGATCTCATAAGTCAAGAGAAAAGGAGGAGTATGAGAATTAGAACTATTTCTGATCAAAACAACATCAGTAGCATCTACCTTATCCGATGGTCATTTACCGAATCCTGTAGCCCCCTTGGATAATACACCGGTTGGAAGAGGAGAATCAAGTACTGCATTTAACTCTTTAAGTAACAACTTCTGTTGATTTTTGAGCTTGCTAAATTCATGTAAAGAAATATTTTCTCGAGTCTTCTTCATGTCTTTCACAATGTTGTAATCCATAGATTTGAAAACTACTAACATTTTAGATGATGAGGGAGGATTAGAGGATGATGGTTGATTTTGGGTATGCACAACTGGAGTTTTCTTCATGGGAGCTTTGTCTTTAGTAACAAGGCTTGAATTTTTCTTCTTTGGATTTGTTTGAATAGGCTCTGCTTCATTTTTACTTTTGGTATTTACTGGGAGAGCTTCTTGTTCACTTTCATTATCAGAGTTGGGCAAGATAAAGTACCACATTCCATGACAATCAACCATTTCATCTTCTTCCATTTCCTCTGATGATAAAAATATGTCTTCATCTTCATCGTCATTTAGATCTGCTTCTTCATTAGATATAGCATTAGGTGGTTTAGGGTCAGTTGACTGATTTCTTCTAAAATTTCTAAATGGTTTTTTAGTAGAAGTTTCAGCTACCTACTTTTTTATTTCCACCATTTCATTGGACATAGTTTTTAGAACCTTTTGTAAACCTTCCATGTCATATGGGTCTTTAATTGCTTTCTTTTTTGAATCATCTTTCAGAGTAACCTTTTTGGATTTTCTTTCTTCAAGTGAAATTTTCTTTTCTAAAGCAATGATACGTTTTTCAACAGCAATCGCTTCTTTCATATTTTCTGCTAATGTGGGTTTGGCAGCCCTATCAACGAAGATGGCTATGTTTGAAGGTAAGGCAGATATACCACTCGCTTCGGACTTCTTCACTAGCCTAGGACAACATGCAATTATTTATATGTTCTTCTGCTAATATGCCAATGTCCAAATTAAACTTTGGTAACCATTTTTCAGGATGAGCTGGTAATTGACTCGAAGGTGCAGGCATTGTGACAACTCCTAGATTGGTCCATGGCCTTGGTTGAGGTTGTGCCATTGTTGCACTAATGGTAGAAGAAGGTGAGGAGGCAGTTGAAAGTGATTGGGTAGAGGATGTTGGAGTACCTGTACCCTTTTGGACTATGATTTGGGGTTATGAAATAGATGGATGACTTTTCAATGGTTCGGATGGAATAGATGATGATGAGGAAAGAGTTTCACTGTCAAACTCTATAGGTGTCTTCCTAGCTCTTTTTCGACTTGGCAGAGAAAATTTAGTTGGTGGAATACTAGGATTTTCACTCTGTGCTCTAGTAAGAGGCTGAGATGGAATATATTGCAAAGTCACACTACCTTGGGATAACTTAGATTGTTCTTGGGATATCGAAAACCTTTGGAGTTTATGAATCAAGGACTGTACCTTAGGGGGTTCAAGAGAAGAATTGTCAAGTGTGTTTAAGGTTTCAGTAGTGGGTGTTGTATTTTCCTTTTCAACTTCTTGCTTAAAAATAAGAGATTTAGAATGCGAAGGAGAAGTTGGAGGAGACGATGAGGGAGTTTTACTCTTAGAATGGCCTATGAATTTGGATTCACTCACCATTCACAGTTCATGCCCTCCTTCTAGCACCAAAAATGTTGATACCTCTAAAATCCTAGCACCAACATTGGAGATAACCACCTGGTCCAGACCTTAGTAAAACTCCTTTTCTGTTTGGTATGGTGGCATCACCTGAATATTATGGGACCAATTTCCCATATAATGAAGGGTTTGATGGATGACTGTTTTATAATGTATAATAAGGATGATAAGTGTTTTAACCTATAACTCAAAAATATACAAATATACTTATCTAACCTAGGTAATGTATTAACAATGCAATTTCTGATTATTTCTAACAGACAAATAATCATATAGATGAATTGTTGATTGATAGAAAGATGCATTCATAGATAATGATTACTTTGTTTAAGAAACTAAACAAAGTAATTAAAAAAAAAACATATCACATTCATAACAATGTAGAGCACTGGCATATATCTTTAAAGTCTAACAATTCTAAATCTTCAGGAATGACATGATAAAGAATTATTTGAAGAGCATACATATATCAACACTAACAACTTTTAAAAGGAATGCTTCATCACATAAGGAAACAAGAAAAAAGAATAGTGATAGAAATACCACATGCATTTGAGTCTTTCCAATGTAAATAACACTGTGATTCCACTTTTTTATTTGAGAAAACTTCTAGGAGATACAAAAGTGCAAGTCTTGAAAAAGTTTCTTCACAAAAATGTAAAACCTTGATCCACTACTGATAAAAATATATTCATGAGTACAAAAGTGTAACTTCTCAAGTCAAGTTTTATAAAAATTGAGGACCCTTTGTTAAAAGACATGAAATGGTTTAAATAATAAAATAAAAGCTAATTGTCAATAAAACTTGCTTTGAGCTATTGAATCTGCAAACATGAAAATATGGGATTTGATTTATGAAAATAACAATGTGATAGTGTTTGAACTGATTCATTGTATCTACTTCTTCTCTTGCACTGGCAGTTGACAAATTGGGAGCATTTCTCGAATTTCTGAAGGATGACTCAGCCTAGAATGTAGTTGACCTGTTTATGTGGCATCTAAAAGCTCAGGAACCATGTGATTGACAACATTAGCAAGGCATTTGGTGGCCATCTGCTAGCTATGTAGTTTGACTAGGAAGAACCAAAATGCATCCCAAGTCAAGTTTTTCACCTTGCCGATTTGCTCTTCTCTATTGGCCAAATCCTGTTTCCATTGATTTTCTAGCACTTTTTCCTTCGGGAGCTTTCCTAGGGAGCAATCGGAGATCAAGTTAGCTCCATATAAGCTGTCATTTACCAACTCGATAACACTGTTCATTGTAGCCCTAGCTCTGGAAGTAGCTCTTTCGGCCTTTATTAACTGTGATTGCCACTCCGAAAACAAGACTTCTTTGTGTGATTCTTGGATTTTCGGTAGATTAGCAACCATGCCTTCTTGTGTACTTTGCCAAGAGAGAAATCTTGTGACCTTATCATCTACGTTTTCAAATTATAACTTGATGTCAACTGCTAGTTCAATAAGTGATGCAGTGATGATGCACAATGGCTCAACCAATGATATTTTATGGAAAACGATATTCAGTTGCTGAGATAAGGCTTTAGTCACTTCCAGGGCTTATTTCTTGAATTCATAAATCTTCAGATAACCTTTGAATTTCTCTACCTGTAATTGTAGCTGTGTGATTTTTTCTTCTTTGGCCTTCTTTTCCTGCTGAAGTGCCACTTGAAGCTTGCTTAGTTCTTGAGACAACTTTTGTTGTTTCTGGAGAACCTGCTAATTGATCTTTTGTTTCTCCAGATTTAATTGTTCTTTTAGTTGCTCATTTTGTTGTTTTTTCTCCGCTAGCTGTCTCTCAAGATGACCAATCTTTTGTTATTCCACTGTTGTTTGCTATTCAAGTTGGGTGATCCTTAGATCCTTTTCTTTGATAAGTTGGCTAACTTTGGAGGCCTTGTCCATTGTGGTGGTTGTATAGGCACCTGCATATTGAGATAACTTAGTTAAATCCTCAGAAGGATTGACTTCTAAGTCTTTCAATTCCACATTCATACGTTCATCTTGAGAAGTTGAGAATGGTCCCTAGTCAATTTTCATATTTTTCCTCTATCTTTTGACCACAGCCCTATGCTTTGGACTGTAAAATACATCCATGGGTGGTATTTCCTCAACCTTCAATACAATCTCTTCAGAAGGGTTCTCTGGAATTATTTCAATATCAAGCTGAGTGTTAACTATGCCAAATACCCCTTCAATTGTAATACTAGTAACAATAGGATTTTGTGTTGTGGGTGATTCTGGTATAATGATGTTTAGGGAGTCATTATGGTTCTTGATCTGTTGATCGAATTGCTCCTATTCCTTTATTAAGTTGGCATCAATATGCACATTGGTATTTAAGAACTCGTTGGTCTTTTCATTTGTCTGCTCCTTTTCAGGAATCTTCTCAGTAGTGTGTTCTTCACTATGGCCTTCTTGCTACACCATAGGGGTAGTGTTCAATAAATCCAAAGGTAGTGTTTGTAACCTCTGTGTCTTGAACTGCATAAAATTATCTATCTCCCCTACTCCCAATTTGATCCCTACTAGATGTTTTACCTGTGAAAACGACTCAATTGATGCGAGCAAGTCATCATAGTCATCTTTCTCATGTTCAAATTTGCAAGTTTCACCTGAGTGGTAAAGTTGTAAGGCACTTTATTTGGGTCATACTGTATCTTAGGGATGACGGCTAACTTCAAAATATTTATCTTATTTGCTTCTTTCTCAGCATGATTAAAATTATGCAGTGATTAGGTACCACAACAGAGGGGAAATGTAGGCCATATTTTTTTCTTGGACTCTTTAAAGTTCTTGGACATTCCTTGCTCTGTTATCTGGTAAGCTATTTCTTTGGCCAATGGCTTATCGGGAATGTACAATGGGAGAATATGTGGATCTGTGAGGCTGCTAAAATGTCTAACATATGTGAAATTTTCTTCATCGAACCAACTGCTGATTGATGTTAGGTAAATTTTGGCCTCATCGGATAACCGAGGAGAAGGTCTTTTGAATATGGTTTGATGGATCGGTAAAACAAAACCATGGCAAATTATATCTATATATCTATATATATATATATATATATATATATATATATATATATATATTTTTCTTTATAATGGGTCTTCCACAAATACTTATGATAAATGTGAATAGGAGTTCGGTCTTGAAGAGTCCATTTCCAACTTAGAATGGGGAAGTCATAATTGAAACAGATGGTATCCATAATGTAGGTGCTCATAGAGAATGGGGGTATTATCTAAGTAGTTACATACCTATTTCTTATATAATCAAGGATTTGATTGGCCATTTTATCCGACAAAATGGTTGTCCAATCCATGACAAAAGAGTTAATTGTTGCTTCCATTGAAGGCACCATTTCTATGGAAAATCTAGTTGAATCAGAGGCTCCAAAGAGTCTACATATCATAGCACCAGCATAGTAATAGGGAGATTCTAAGCAGGGAAAAATTTAATAACCCCTCCCTAAATTTATATGTATAATAAATGGGCGAATCTCCATGGTATATAGGAAAAATGGAAGGCGATTTTATCAATAATATAATATGTATATATAATTTTTTGGCGAATCTCTCACCAGGCATGGTGAATATTTTACTCAATTATAAAATCTTGTAAGATCTCGGCAAGTCTTTCACTAAATAATAAAACTTTGTAAAGTCCTAGTGAATCTTAGCATTGTGAGCTCTTAGAGAATTTTTTGAAAAAGTATAAAACCATATATGACAAGAGCCACATGGTGGCAATATCACTATTTTTTTTCACATTTCCACGACATGGAACTTATTTATAAAATTATAAAAAAGCCAACGAAGTCCCTTGTAATATGCAGGTAAGCTTATAACAGAGTCTGATACCTCTACTATGCTTGTCTTCATTCAAGTGTCATAGCTGCTATGCTTAACACTGTGGATCAAAACTCTCTTAGAACTCAACTCTATAGTGTAATTAAAGCCTTTGGAAATTGAATCTGACAACTCTATAAAAAGGATTAGTGAAATAGAAGCTTTTGTGAATTAGCCCACTAACTATCACTACTAAACAATCAATCTAGACTATGAAGTCTTCCATCTTGATCACAATCGTGCTCACAATCAAGGAGTGTGACCACCTGGCCTAACATAATGGCCATCATAGCTTCCAATAATCAACAACCACCGTGCAAGGACATCCTAGCTCATGTCTCATGAATTTTATTCATCAATCTTCACTGATATAAATCTTATAAAAATAATATTAGAATCCTCTCCAGATTCACTGTTAATACAAGGGTAAAGGAAATTTTCTAGCTCAAGGCACTAGCCAATACCAACTTTGGTATTTGTGACCCCTTTGTGGGGATGCATATACCCTGCCCCGTTGGGTATCTGCCTTTTAACATAGTTCAAGGATCACAAGACTTTCCAATCTTCCTACTCCATTACACACACTTTATATGCTATACATAGTGAATGGAAAAGAAGCATTATAGAACGCACAATTTCACAAAAGGAAGAAAAATCTTAGCCAATTCAATATCAAAATCTTAACCATTGATTAATAAAGAATAACAAGTAGTGTAATGAATTGTTCCGAGTTATTTATTTACAAGCTATAAAGAATGTAGTGGAATGGAAATATTACTTAGGAAACCCTTCAATATTTTCTATTAATATGTCTGTGCATCTACATATGAAATTAAGACCATTGTTGAATACAAAGTTTCCTTTTCTCTTGCCTCCATTTTGACAAATCAGTGTGAAATCAGTGTCTCTTTGAATCTCCTTTCCTGTGTGGATGTTGTGAAAAATAAATGTGAAATCAAAGTCACTCTGAATTTCACTTCCTGCAAGGGATCACATCCATAGTTGATTAGTAAAAGATAATCTACTATATATTATGTTCAAGAAACTGATTGCAATCTACAGTGGAAACGAGACCTCAATTCTTATTCTGAATTTGAATATATCAGGACACCATAAGAGATAAAAATGAATATGGCCTTAGTAGCTAGAAAACAATCACTCCATCATTACAGGACCACCTAGATTCCAGCACTTAATCTAAATAATGGCACTAGTTGTAGTGCTTATTTGCATTAACACCATGGAAAAGCAACAACAATGTTTCAAAGCACACTTACTGGAAAAGTTGTAACGTTCTGAGAATATTTAATGATAACATTTGAACCTCGTAGCTATGGTGGGGAAACTAGGGAACCCAAATCTTGGAAGATATCTCATACCAAATCTGAGAAAAAAGAATAAAAAAGGGAAAAAATCAAAATCTATAAATCAACCAATAAATTGTTTACAAATCAAATACAATTCCTTTAACTAACAGTTAAATTGTGGTGATATATTTAAATATTTAGTAAGAGGGGAACTTTAAACCATGGAATATTACCTTTTTCATTACTATCATCCCTCAGTGACTGAGATTACAAATCAATACTTTGGGAAAGATTGTAAGAAATTATGTGAAATAGTAAAGCATAACCTCTATTTTCAAGCAACAAAATCATGACATTGTTACAACAAGAGCCACAATTGATACATAATCAATGAATCAAGTCCTTGTATGGCACAAGCTTGTTTCACAACCTCTATTTTCTGAATAACAAAATCAAGACATTCTATGTGGTTATTGCCAAAAGGAATCTGCGCTCTAATTTGGAAAAGGATCTTATCAAAAGACATGGATTTATTAAAAGATACAAAGCCTAATGGGTTACTGAAAAATAAGTTGGAATATGGGATCATGATAATTAAATTGAAAAAATATGCTTTCCTTTTAGAAACATTACAATTATACAATGTTTTTTGAAAGCATAGAATTTGAAATTGGGCCTTTCTATCAAGACAAATTTTCATCAATAGAATGTACTTTCCTTCCTGAAACGTTGTAGATATCCAAGAAAAACTTGAAAAGCATAAGAGAACTTAGCATAATGTACGTTCTTTCCTTCCTTAACATTCTTAAAGAGTTGAGGTTCCCCAAGTCATCATGTAACTTTAGAAGGAAATGACAGTTAGTAATAGTCCAATTCACAACTGAAGATGTGTCACAAATATGAGGGGGCATCTCCTCCAAATCACAAAAGTGCTCCAGGCTAAAATCTAGCATTATTGGAAGCTTAATGCTCGACTGGGTGTTATTGAACCCGAACATTTTTCCAATCTTCACTAAAAGCTTAAAGATAGCTTCTCTAAGTTCTACATGACTTTACTATGCTCTTGAATTGGGGGCACATGCAGCCTCTCCAAGTGAATAGTCTTAAACTAAGTGAAGGTAAGGCCAATAGATCATTTAGTGTGGATATTTTTAACCCGTAATTGAATACTATGTCTCTCTTGAACCCATAATTGAATACTATTAGGACTTTCAAATTTTTCACGGAACTTAAAAATGTTGGATGAAAGTATTTGCTTCCAGAAAAGAATAAAACTAAAGCCTCTACTTGAGGACAATTGATATCACACCACTAATACTTCTCCATGGAATCTGTATAGGTAAACCACAAATGCAGAATTCCATTAGAATATTGTGTTTATTGAATAGACAAATGAAATCATTGCATTTCTTAAAATATATTTTGAAATCAAAATTACCGAAATTACATATCGATAACCTAGTGGGTGTAGGATAAAATTCACCCGTGTTATTCATAGAAAGCATGAGAAAAAACCTGATACTATATATAAAACCAAGAAAAATTCAAATTCATCACTTCTAGGGACCTCGCAAACACCCTGCCAATACACAAGTATGTTCCTATTTGCAGTTAGAAAAATTACCTAAATTGCAATCTATTTACTCCAGCCTATCTTGGAAAGTTATAGAAGGATGACTAGTGCAATCAATCCATTCCTTTTAGCCCTGGATTTGTTTCAGTTTAAAACAGAAGTATACAAATATACTTGTCCAATGTCTATGCTTTAACCATTCACCTTAAGATGTTTTACAATATAATTTCCTAAGTCTATTTAATATCTTCATTATCATAAAAACCAACCTATATCCATCTTAACTCCACATCTACCACTCTTAGGGGGATGAATCTATTTATCCCTCTGAGCACTTGGTAGACGCAGAATTAAGATGGATCTAAGATAGAATTTCCCCTTTAAATAGTCTATGCTCACATCAATACCATGGGTTCATAACCTAGATTCTTAAAAATTACTATATTAATTTATAAAAATTAATAAAATAATAGTGATTTTATTTTATTTTATTTTAACCAAGCTTAATGTTTATCATACATTTAAATTACAACATCCATTTTTACTCTTGATTGGATCAAATATTTTTTCACTCTATGCTAGTTTGCATATCACGATATTTGATACCTCTCGGGGTTAGTAGATCCAGAGTAAAGATGGATCTATTCTGGTTTAATTCCCCCATTTAAATAGGCTACATTCCAAGTGAATACCATGGGTCAATACCATGTGCCATTTTGGTGAATACCATGGGTCAATACCATGTGCCATTTTTATTTTTATTAATACTAATATTAGGCTTAATAATGTTTTTTTGCATGGTATTAATA
>APFE031432346.1:15226-26985 GCA_000404065.3 Pinus taeda | reverse complement strand
TTATCTCATTAAATAAATTAAAGTATTAAATATGCAATCCTATTAACTTTTAGATTATTTCGATAATTAAGACCTTTGATAAATTATAACTAACTTTACTTTTTAAAATAACCATCATGACCATTATTTCTCTAACAAAACTAATTTATATATTAGTAAATAAATTAATAAATTAATAATTTAAGGCTTTAATCGTACCATTAAATTATATATTTATGTTACATCCTAATAACATTGGTACTCATTACACCCGATTTTACATATTTATAGAAATAGAATATTATATTATTAATCTTAAGATTATTAAAATAAAAGAATAATATTAAATTCATTAATATAATTTTGACCAGGCCATTATTATACCTAATTTTTATAGAAGTAGGGTAATATATTATCAATCTCAAGATTATTAAAAATAAAAATAATATTAATTTTATTTTTGACCTGGCCCTAGAGTCCAATTTAGCCGTTAATTAGCCGTTATGTAGCCGTTGGAGTCTCTGCTCAGTCTATTTAACTTGCTAGGCTAGATTTGTTTCTTCACTTGTCCTGACGATGAACCACACTAGTTGGTTTGAAATGCGTCGACAAAGATCTTTCTCATGTGATTTACACCGAAGCTCTTCTTACAAATTCAAGTCCAGTTAGATTGATTTAAATAGTTTGTTTAAATTAAGCGAGTTCAATTAATTAATGCATGATTGCATATAACTGCTTCACTTCATATAACTAAATATTCTCTCATGAATAACTCGTTTATGTTAGTTCAGACAGAGACCTAGTTGAGATCAAAGAAGGGATAGTGTACTATTAGTTGGATGATTTTTTTCCTATAAAGGAAGCTCATCCATGGAGAAGGATTTATCTCCTTCAGGACTGCATAGTTGGATCGAAGGTTAGTGAGTGTGTAAAGAGGCCAATTCACACAAGTTGTTGCACTTGACCCCAATCAAAATTGCGCAAAGAAATAGGAGGCTTGGAGGGTAGATC
Source organism: Pinus taeda (assembly GCA_000404065.3). NCBI lineage: Eukaryota > Viridiplantae > Streptophyta > Pinopsida > Pinales > Pinaceae > Pinus > Pinus taeda. The sequence goes on along the minus strand of APFE031432346.1, from coordinate 25,995 downwards.
AGGAGGTTTGAGAGAGGCCTTTGATTGTCTATGAGTAGCATAGGTATTACAGAGAGAGCAGGATAGCTTTTGAGCTGATCCTTTTTGTAATACTGGCTATATTTCCACTTGTATGATAATATAGAGTTTGGGTTTTGTGCTTAGGCTTTCCCTTCCCCTGGTCATATATTCTATATTATGTGTGATTGATTCCTTCTTAGTAGTTTATGTGTTCTTATTGGTGTTGCCCATATTCGATTAAGCTTCCACATAATTTATTGTAGAAGTATATCAAGTATTTTTCTTTAGTATATTGCATTATCAGGTGATCTACAGTGGGAATTTCTACACTGCAATCAAACAATACAGCTCACAGACTAGATAGACAATGCATATGTCCTCCTCAAGACCTCCAAGGCTCCTATTTCATTGTGTAGTTTTCCTTGGGGTCCAATGCTGCCACCTATGTGAATTGGCCTCTTCACACACTCACTAACCTCTGATCTAACTGCGCAATCCTAAAGGAGATAATTCCTTTTGCATGGATGAGCTTCCTTTATAGGAAAATTCCTACAACTGATAGTACATTGTCCCTTCCTCTAATCTCAACTGGGTCTCTGAATGAACTAATATGCATGAGTTATTTATGAGAAAATATTCAGTTATTTGGAGAGTAGCAGTTACATGCATGCAAGCATTAACTAACTAAACTCACAATTAATTCAACAAATTGTTAGAACTAATCTAACTGGACTTAACTCAATTAACTGAGCTAACTAATTACAACTCGTCCTTATCTCTTTAACTGAGGGATAAATTCCTCAATCAATGGAGAAACTATTGCATGTCCCCACATAGACTTCATGTTTGATTTTATATAACTAATTAACTCAAGATGAATTAATTAATTATTTTACAAACAGCCGCTAAGATCAAGCTCGAATTTTTCTTCTCCATTTTAGTTCAGGGACTAACTAAAATTGGAATCTAACCCGAAATTATATTTATATCAATGTTATTTTTAGTACTTCCATTTTTCATTCCTTGTTGCTACGTCCAACACTAGTACCCAAACTGCTATTTATAGTAGTTATATTTTTAGCAGTTCTATTTTTAGCATTTCTTGTTGCTATTTTCAACACTCCCTCACAATAAGAAAGGCATTCAACTCGAACCCAATCCTAAAATTTTGGAATGTTATACATGCAACACTTCTTCCAAGTGTTGTTACTCCAACAACTCTAGAAACAGAAAAAACTCCCAACTGACCTTCCTGTTGGGCTAGAAACATCCTTTGATGTTGAAGCTCCATCTACCACTAACAAGTGCTCCCTCTCTGACCTTTGAGCTGCTGCAACACTCCATGCATCTCGCACCATTGAATAGCTCTCTGTGCCATCCTGCACTAGTGCAACACTCCTGTGCCTCTCACATTGTTGTAGCCTGCTAACTCTACACTATCTTGGGATTCCTACACTATAGCTCTCTCTACCGCTCCATCTGCATCTGCCACTATCCACTCAGCCAATCCTGCTACTCCTCGTCGGGGCTTCCGTAGTAAGGTCTAATCAAAGAGGTTGGTTACGTCAATGATCCTGCCCCTATTCCAGCCTTCTTGGAACTATCACTCCACATCACCCCACCTCCTACCTGGAGGTATGGATGCATGTGACTTAAAATTTCCCCCTACTGGAGGTGTCTACATGAGTAGATGTCTCTACTTGATCTCTTCTTAGCTTCTCTAGTTATGGCTACTTCACCAATTGTGGCTCCTCCACAATTGTCTAAGACTTCTTCTGCCGTTGTATGTTGAGAGGTAATTTACTCTCCCTCTCAGCCACCAAGTCTCCATCAGTTTCCTTTCTCCTCAAGGCTTTGCATGCATCTTGAACCTCAAAAGCATACAGGTTCTTGACTCATGAACCAATCTGCTTCACCTATCTTGTGGTGATGTGTCAAAGGAAAACCTTTCCCTTACTGAAGACTACATCATAGCCTTTGTCTTCCAACATTGCGATCGACACCAAAGTTTTCCTCTGTCCTGGTACATACTTGACATCGGTTAAGGTAATGCAAGCTCCATGCTCCCTCTGACAAACAACCATGCCTACACCTGAGACACTATACTTTTCATCATTACCCATCACTATGAGTATCTATAGATATTTCTCCTCCAAGGTACTGAAAATATTCTTATCACCTTACATGTAGAATGAAGCTCCACTGTCCAAGTACCACACACATCCCACCATGGATGAAACCATGCATGTGATAAGTGAGAAATCTACCTCAAATTGTGAGGCAAGTGCCTCACCATTAGATCCCTTTGAGGAACCCTTCTTGGATTTCTTCTGTGGATAATGCGTAACATAATGGCCCATTTCATGACAATGAAAGCATCGCACTTTCGATTTGTCAATATTCTTCCCATCATGGGAAGAAATAGATTTCGGATGGGACGCCTTCCCCTTCCCTTTCCTCACCTTTCTCACTAAGGCTAGATTTTCCTCATCATCTTGCTTCGATGAGGATCCATCTCTGATGTCTGATTTCCTCCTGCATCAGATCTGACCAAACTCGTTCCCAATCTGGTAGTTTTTCTCTTCCATTAACTGAGTTTTGGTAGCTATGCCAACTCTTAGGAAGACCGAGGAGAGCAAGATTCACCTTCTCATCATCAGATGTCATGATCCCTACACTTCCAAGCTCATCCCTGTAGGTGGTGAGCTTGTTCAGATATGTAGAGATCGTGTCACCCTTTTCACACTTGATTTTCCAAAACTTGTCTTTCAACACCAGCTTCCTCTGATTGCTCTTGTTCTGATATAGATCTTTCAATATTTTCCACATCAAAAATTGTTATAAAACCAGAACAAAAAAATAAAGAAAAGATATATTAATGCCTTAGAAATAAGCCTCTTCGAGGGGGAAACCTCCTTTACATTACAAAAACCAATAATTCTTGGATGATACAAATGACAAGACCTCCTTTCTATATATAGGAGTTGAAGGGGTCATAATATAATCATAGCCGACATAACAATAACAATGTAAGGGCACAATAATAACAATAGTGGGCTTCTGTGGGGCATAATAATAATAATATGTGGACTACATAGGCACAACAATATAATAAGGGGGGTTGTACTAATAACAATAAGCAGTTACACTAGCAGTATAGGGACCTAACATGACCCTCTCCTTCAAAAGGTGTTGTCCTCAACGCTTGAGTAGTTGTTGATGCTTCTTAATAAAATTCTTGTCCTCCCATGTGGAATATTCAACAGGTAAGTTCTTTCACTTGATGAGATACTATGAAATTGATTGATTTTGTAGTTGTCGGGTTCTTATTTCTATGACTGCTCCAGGTTCTAATATGATTTTTGCTTCCTTGTCAAGGGCTAAAAATATTGTTTGAACAAGGATCTTTTGCAACTTTTGAATGAGTGTCCACACTTCTTCATCCTTCTTCCATTCATCCCTTGCTTCATTTATCCAATCTCGTTGGATAATAGAAATAGCACAAAACAGTGCTTCCACATCCTCATCCTTTCTTGAGATTGCATCTGCAACAACATTTTGCTTCCCTTTTTGGTAGATGATTTCAAAGTCATAACACAACATATTTGTGACCCATTTTTCTTCTTGACATGTCCTTCTATCTTGATAGTTTCAAGAATGGTAATTCTAGCCAATGCATTACAAGATATGGTTGGATCCATTTCTTCTTTCTTGATGTAATCTTTCACTTCTTGAACCCTTTTCTTCTTGATATGTCCTTCTATCTTGAGAGTTTGGGGAGTGGTAATTCTTGCCAATGCTTTACAAGATATGGTCGGATTCATTTCTTATTTCTCTGGGGTTGGGTCCTAGCATATATCCTCTTCTTTTGATGTTTCTTAATCCTTTTCTTCCTCCTCTTCATACTCTAAGTAAAATAATTTCTTCTCAGAACACTTATGACCTTTAGTGCATTTTCTATCATAATTGTAACAAAGCCCTTTTTCTCTTTTTTCTTCCAATTGTTATGGTGTAACCCTTGTAGGTTGTGGAAGGCTAGGAGAAACAACACTTCCATCTTTATAGTTGCGAGGGGTAGAATTCCTTGTTGCCATAATTTTTCTTTCCACTTTGTAACAAAGCCCTTTTTCTCTTTCTTCTTCCAATTGTTGTGGTGTTGCTCTAAAGAAGGTGTTTCTCTTTGTATTTTCATAATGTGCTATAATTTCCTTCATGAAAATTGACCACGTAACAATTTGTTTATGAGAACAAAGCTCTTTATACCATAAACATTGATCTTGTTCTAAATATGAAGATGCAATACATACCTTTTGTAATAGTGGTACACCATGTAGATCAAAATATTTCTCCATCTGTAGTATCCAATTTACCGAATCCTTTCCATCAAACTTCCTCATCTTGCTTTTTCTTGATTTTAGGAGCTCGATATTGAAATGATTGTAACTTTGTACTTTCAAATCTTTAAGTTTTAAAATTGCGACCTGAAATAGCCCTCTGCATCCTCTTTCCAATGTCACTAGTCTAATCGAATTTAGATTCTCCAAGAAAGAGTTATGCACAATCTCCCAACATGACCTAATTATATACCTTTTCAGAAGAGAAAAATTGTATGAAGAGCCACGTGTCATTGTTTTGACCTTAGGATCTGAAATTTATATAAAGGAAACTACAATCCATCCTCTCTCTGTAACTTCTTATGAAATTTCAATCTGATCCTCAAAACAATAGTTATGACTATTTTACCTAGGTCACCTATTTGGAATGTAATTCGAGAGTCTATAAAAGGGCCAACTTGCTCAAATCATATCTCCACAAATATAACACGAAAGGATTTCAAATTCAGACCCAAGATTCAGAGAAATTTCATCCCAAATGGGTTTTTTTTTAATCATATGAAACGTTGCAGAACAAAAGTTATAGTGAAAATCCCACAATGACCTATTTGGAGTAGTGAAACCCTAGAATCCAAAGCTCTGATACCAAATGTTATGAAACCAACTCACAAAAAGATAGAAAAGATAGATCAATGTTGGAAATAATACTCAGAGGTAGGCATGAATCATGATTATTAAATTCTTTTCAATTAATTTATTCTTCAGATATTGACCATTAGTTTGTATGTCAGTACCATATAATAATGAGCAAGAATAAGAAAAACAGATAATCACACCAATGAACACCAGATATAAGGTGGAAACCCAATGTGGGTGAAAACCGCCTGCTACAATATGTCTCTATCTTCTTTCAATTATAAACTTCTTTTACAATGATTTTGTACTGGTGCAGTCCTTTACCAGTACGCAGGCTGCAACCTGCAGAGAGCTACAACACTCTCTCGATTTCCAGTCTCTCTTGGAAGGGAGCTACAACCCCCTTAGCTCTTCTACTTCTTTGAGGACCATGTTTCATTAATTTTCAGATTGGATCCAAGAAGATCAAATAATCATCAAGTACATGTGAATCACCCAATCTCCTTATACAATCAACCATGAATCACCCAACTTCTCAGAATGCTGTAAACAGAAAAGTAATACCAGAAATCTAAACCCAGAACTCTGCAGCAATAGATAAAAGGCAGCCAATAATTATTTCAAAAGGGATCTGCAACTTCACCAATAGTATCCTGCGGATATCCGCAGTTCTTCTATTCCTAGACTGCACAGATCTGCACCTAATCTGTCTTGTGATCTGAGTACCACCGCACTTAGCCCTTCTGCTGAACTGTGTACCACTGCCGAGATCCGCACCTGCACTGTTTGCCCGACAGCGCACCTCCACACCTGATCCTTCTGTTTCTCTGCGTACCCATGCAACTGAACCTTCTGTCACACTGCGTACCTCCACACCTGCGCCTTCTAATGCACTGTGTACCTCTGCACTGTGCCTTTTGCTACCCTGCATACCTCCACACCTGAGTTGTGGATCGCCTGCGGACCTCCAAACAGAGCCAAATTAATAGTCCTCCAATCTACCATAGATTGTCAAATCCACAGATCTGATCACGCGCCCAAGAGATCACGCCCTATCAACAGATCCACCTTGCACTTTACAGATTTCACCTTGATTTAGATCTATATTTTTAAACTGATTACACAAAATTTCAGATCTTAAGATATTCAAATTTCAAAAGTGTCTAGCCAAGAGATCTCCTTTCCTTTTTATAGGCAAGCCCTTATTCAAACCATGGGGCAAAACCATCGTAAACCAATACAAGGGATCCAAACCGGGGTTCAATAATTTAGATGTTATACCACGGACCAAAACCATAGGATCATGAACGATGAGCTAAATACCAAGGGCCAAACATAAGAATTCCCACGTGTGCGCGCTTTTTTGCATTGGAGTGAGTGAACTGGGGTCCGCACCTTCTGAATGGAGCACCTGCAGGTATGTCCGCACTTCTTGGTCGGCATACCTGCGGGTCCGCAGCTTCTCTTAGGATCACCTACGGGTATGATTTTGAGAGCCTGAACAGAGATCTGCCACTTGAGTGAGTTTCCATCAAGTACAATACCTATACCATAGTGCCAAACTAGAATCATAATGCCAACAATCTCCCCCTTTGGACTTGATGGCAACCTCAAGATCCTCAACGTCATTCTCCCCTTTGACATCAAGGGAAAAGGGTTATGCTCCCCCTGAGAACATGCTTAAGTTGTTGCTTTGCTGATCATGCTCCCCCTGACTATAGACCAGATCTACACAAGAAAAATTTTTGCAAGAAGAACCATAATCCACCATACACCATAAATGACCGTGAAAGAGATAGAGACATATTAGCAGCAATATGAAGATCAACATCCATGTTCTCCTTCTGTACATTCTTCTTCAATATCTTCTACCATAATTCCAACAATGCATTATATATGCTCCCCCTGAACCTATGCCATTCGATCTTCGACCAATCCATAAACCAGCAAATGTACGCATATACCCCATATGAAACTCGCATACAACCAACAATCTCTGAAACAGATGAGATTCAACAACAAGATGATGGATCAACTACCCCCAACTTTTTCCTGAGGTATTCAAAGGTCTTCCTAGGCAATGGTTTGGTGAGTATATCAGAAACTTGTTCCTTAGAAGGGACATACTCCAACTTGACCTTTTGTTCAAGCACTTGTTCCCGAAGAAAGTGATACTTGATTGGTATGTTCTGGTTTTTGAATGCATGACTGGGTTCTTCGAAATGCTGATTGCACTTGTATTATCACATAAGATGGAGATAGGTGGTGTACAAGTGATTTGAAAATCTTGTAAGGTCTGCATCATCCAAAGAACTTGAGTGTAGAAGGATGCAGTAGCCACATATTCCGCTTCAGTTGTAGATAAAGCAATCGAGATATGTTTCTTACTGAACCAAGATACTAATCTAGAACCCATAAAGAATGCACTACCACTTGTGCTTTTTCTGTCATCCACGCTTCTAGCCTAATCTGCATCTATATAAGCATGAAGAGTGAGATCTGTATTTCTAGGATACCATAAGCCATAGTTTTGAGTTCCTTGAAGATACTTGAAAATTTTCTTTACTGCTTGAAGATGAGTTTCCTTTGGATTCGCCTGAAATCTTCCAACTATTCCCACTGCATGCATGATGTCTGGTCGGGTACCTGTCAAATAAAGTAGACTTCCAATCATAGATCTATAGGTTGGTTGATGCACTGCTGCTGATTCATCATTTGCACTGAGACTGCATCCTGTAACCATAAGGGTACATACTGGTTTTGAATCTTCCATGCCATACTTCTTCAGATCTGCTTGAGATACTTGGTTTGAGACAAAAAGATACCGTCTTCATTTTGTTGGATTTGCAAACCAAGAAAATATGTTAGTTCTCCAAGCAAATACATTTCGAATTCTTTCTGCATCACCAAGGCAAAGCTTTGACTCATAGCTTCTTCATTGTTGCCAAAGATAATGTCATCTACATACACAACAAGTATTAGCAATTTGTCATTTTCAATTTTTATATAAAGATTACTATCTGCTGATCCTTTTGAAAAGCCTTGTTGATGAAGATATTTGTCCAAACGGTAGTACCAAATCCTTGGAGCCTGTTTAAGGCCATAGAGAGATTTTTTTAGTCTGCATACAAGATTTGGATCATTCCCAAGAATAAAACCATCTGGCTGCTCAATGTATACTTCTTATTCTAAGTCTCCATTCAGAAAGGCTGATTTCATGTCCATTTGAAATACTTTGAACTTCTAAAAGCTTGAGAGAGAAAGAAACATTCAGATGGCCTCAAGTCTTGCAACAGGAGCAAAAGTTTCTTCAAAGTCTATTCCTTCTTGTTGAGCATACCCTTTACAAAAAAGTTTGGCCTTGTTTCTAATTACTTCCCCATTTTCATTCAACTTATTTTTGAAGACCCATTTTGTCCCTATGACATTCTTATATTTTGGTCTAGGAACCAACTCCCAAGTGTTGTTCTTTTCGATCTGCTCAAGTTCTTCATCCATTGCCTTGACCCAGAATTCATTTTTGCATGCTTCTCTTACATTTTGTGGTTCAGTGGAGGAGAGTAATGACAAATAGCTTGAAGCTTCTGCAATTGTTCTTCTTGTTTGTACACCTTCTTCCTTTTGCCCCAAGATTTGAGATTCTGGATGATTCTTTTGAACATACCTGGATGGAGTCTTCTCTTCTACCCTTGTTTGTTCCTCTGGTGCCTCTTGAGGTTCTTCTTCATCTTCAGTCTGATTTGGAGGGTAGTCTTCATCTTCTTCGATATTTTCATAATTTACTTGCCTAGGAATGTTTCCTTTTTCACCAACCTCCACATTAATGTTGTCAACAATTCTTCCAAGTCTTTTATTGTAACACTTATATGCTTTGTTGGGGGGAGAATAACCAAGGAGAATGCCCTCATCTACTCTAGGTTCAAGTTTTCCAAGATGTTCATGATTATTCTTAATATAGCATTTGCTTCCAAAAATTTTGAAATGCTTTACCGAAGGAGTCTCACCATACCAGAGCTCATGAGGAGTTTGTGTGCTGTTCATTGGGACATTTGTTTTGTTGAGAATAACAATTGCAGCAAATGCAGCTTCACCCCATAAGGTTGTGAGAGTTCCAGATTCATCAAGCGTAGCACGAGCCATTTGTTGAACCATTCTATTCATCCTTTCCACCACTCCATTTTGCTGAGGAGTCCTAGCTATAGAGAATTCCCTTCTTATTCCATGTTCTTCACAGAAATCGAAAAATTCATTTGAGGTGAACTCCCCACCTCTGTCAGACCTGAGGCACTTAATTTTCTGATCTGATTCGTTTTCAGCCAAGGCTTTGAAAGATTTGAATCTTTCGAATGCTTCATCTTTGTGTTTCATAAGTCCTAACCAAACCATCGTGGAGTAGTCGTCAATGAATAATATAAAGTATTCTTCTCCTCGAGGTGACCTTGTCCTAAATGGACCACATACATCTGTATGCACTAGTTCAAGAGGCCTGCTGGCTGATCCTTCCTTCTCAGGGAAGTTAGTTCTGGTTTGCTTACCAAACTGACATGATTTGCATATGGTGTTGTTTGGAATTTTGATATCTGGAAGACCAAGAACTGCCTAGTATTTGCATGCTTTCCTTATTTGTCAAAAGCTTAGATTCCCCAACCTCTAGTGCCATAACCAGTGTTCATCATCCTTGCTCAAATAGCATTGTTGTTGTCCTTCTTCAAATATGTATAGATTATTTGGAGTTCTCCTACCTTTGATCATTGTTTTTCCTGTATCAAGATCACGAACACTACATCCATTTGATCTAAATATTACCTCAGTTCCTTGATCGCACATCTGACTGACACTCATTAGATTATGCTTCAAGCCATCAACATACAAAACATTTCCAGCTTTGACCTTTTCTTTCAATTGAGCAGTGCCTTTTCCTTTTATGGCTGCAGGGGTATCATTTCCAAAAGAAACTTTCTTTCCCTTTTCTAAAGCAGTATACAATTCAAGTTTTTCTTTATCACCTGTCATATGCTTCAAACATCCGCTGTCGATGTATCATTGATTTTCCTGTCCTTCTGAATAAAAAGATATACCACATCTTTCTGGTTGTGGTTCCTTTATTCTCCATGTTCTAGTACTTGAGGCTTGTTCCTTTGTCTTCCAAAACCTGCTCCTGCATTCAGAATATTCATGACCAAAGTTATTACAAATAGAACATTCAATTTCATTTGCAAGGGCCGAAAAGTTGTTATAAGTCCTTTTCATGATCCCAGTCATATTTGTTTGTTTTTGAGCTTCTCTAGTCATGATTGTTTTATAGGCAACACATTGAGCTTCTTTGTGGCCAAATTTATGGCAAGAGAAACATTGGCCATTGAAGAAACTTCTACAATTATCAAATCTACCTACCAAATGATTGTAGTTTCTATTGTCATCCATTCTTGAGGCAAATTGAGAAGATTTTACCTGTGGCTGGTTGTAGCTTTTGTTCATCCTTAAGGTGGATTGCCTCTGGTTTACTTGGTAGTCTTTGTTTATTCTTGATGTAATTCGTCCCTGTTTTACCTGGTGATCTCCATTGGGATTTTGCTCATTCCTTCTTGCTACATTGAGATAAATCTTTGAGGTGGATGCTTGAGATGTTTCTCCATTATACTCCAGACCTATCTTGATTAGTGGAGAACGCTGTACATTGATAATCTCATCCAGAGTTTCAGATCCTTTAACAAATTTAAGATTAAGAGCCTTTGTTTTCTCAATTTCTTTTCTAAGGCCAACAATTTCACATTCTAATTTCTCAAGAAATTTTTCTTT
>APFE031432346.1:0-11654 GCA_000404065.3 Pinus taeda | reverse complement strand
CTGTACTAACCCCATACTTGAACACAATCTCTGCAACCAAATTTCTTCCTTGCGTCCATGAGTGGCTGCCATGTATTCTGCCTCTGCAGTTGATAGTGCCACTACAGATTGTTTCTTATCATCTAGCTGACTGCACCTCCAAATAGGTTAAACAGATACCCACTTGTAGATCTTCTTTGATCCATATCTCCAGCTTAGTCTGCCTCAACAAAGCCACAAATATCCAACACTCTGTCCAATCCTGGTCTTCCTTGGTAGCACAAACCATAATCACTAGTGCCATGCAAATCCTTGAAAACTTGCTTCACTATTGTCCAGTGATTCTTCCCTGGTTTTGACATAAACCTGCTCAATACTCCCATTGCATGTGGAATGTCTAGTCTCGTACAGACCATTGCATACATCAGGCTACCGACTGCGCTTGCATATGGAACACGGGACATGTCCTCTTCCTCTTCTTGTGTCTTGGGACACTATTCATCAGATAAATTCACACCTATAGGAATAGGAACCTTCACCAGTTTACTATCATACATATTAAACCGTTGCAATATTGTCTCGACATACTTCCTTTGGTTTAACCAGAGCTTCCTCTTTGCCTGATCTCTTTTAATTTCCATCCCCAAAATGTAGTTTGCAGCACCAAGATCTTTCATGTCAAATTTGGAGGACAATTTGGTCTTCAAATCCTGGATAATTTCTTTGTCATTTCCAACCAGCAACATATCATCCACATACAAGACTAAGAATAACATGGGTCCCACAATTTAATTTAAAAACACATAGTGAAACTGCTTTGCTTGGTGAAGCCAAGTCCGGTATAAATGTTTACAAATTTCTGAATACCACATCCTGGTGACTATTTTAAATCCATACAGAGACTTCTTTAAACATTGCAATAACAGCTCTTTCTTACCCTTCACTGAAATCCTTCAGGTTGCTTCAATGTAATATTTCCTCTTAGGATCCCCGTGAAGAAAATTTTGTCTTCACATCCATCTATTCTACCTCAAAAATCCAAAAGCAGCAACAATAGATAAAAGTAATCTAATAGAAGTTATCTTGGCAACAGGAGAAACAATATCACCAAAATCAATTCCCGGCACCTAGGAATAACCTTTTTCTACCAACCGAGCTTTGTATTTTTCCACCTTTCCTTTTGCATTTGTCTTCTTCTTGAACAACCATTTTCTACCAATGGGTTTCCTTCTAGCCGGCAACTCCACCATATTCCAAGCCTCATTTTTGTGCAAAGATGCCATTTCATCAACCATGGCCTCTTTCCAGAATTTTCCATCCTCTGAATCCACTGCTTGTTTCACAGTTCTGGGATCATCGTCGGTAATAAATAAAGAAAATTTTTAACAAAAGGTAGATGGACTACACCTTTCTGGCTTCCTTGTTTCTCGAACTGATCTTCTCACACCCAGAATTTGTGGCTCTTCATCTTCTGATTCCTCCCTATTGTGGATTCTGATTCTTCCTCCTTAAGCTCAAACTCTACCTTCTTAGGTTCCTTTGGTTGGACTTCATGTTTAATAACATCTTTTACCTCTCTGAACACCACATCTCGACTGTACACAACCTTTCTTGTTACTGGGTTCCAAAGCTTATAACCATTTAAACCATCCTTATACCCAATAAAGATGCACTTTTCAAATTTACTATCCAACTTGGTTCGTTTCACCTTTGGAACATGTACATATGCATCACATCCAAATACCCTCAAATGTGAAAGAGAGGGTTTCTTACCAGTCCATACCTCTTGTGGAGTCTTACCCTCCAACGCTGATGAAGGTGACTTGTTGACCAAGTAACATGCAATATCCATCGCCTCTGCCCAGAATTCCTAGGCTAACCCAACACCACTGAGCATGCTTCTTGCCCTTTCCATCAACGTCTTATTCATTATTTCTGCAACTCCATTTTGCTGAAGTGTATATGGAGTAGTCTTTTACCGTGTTATACCACACTTCTTGCAGAATTCTTCAAATTCCTTACTACAAAACTCTCCACCATTATCTATCCTCAGCACCTTTATCTTCTTCTCTGTCTGGTTTTCCACTAGAGCCTTAAATTCTTTAAACCTGTCAAAGACTTCAGATTTCTTCTTAACGAAATATATCCATGTATTCCTTGAGAAGTCATCTATAAATGATACATAGTACACATACTTACCCAGTGATGGAACCTTCAAAGGTCCAAACACATCACTGTGCACAAGCTCTAATATCAGTTTCGCCCTCTTACCACCAGAGGGGAAACTCACCCGATTCTACTTCCCATATACACAATTTTCACAAAAATCAAAATCTAGAGAGCTATTAGTCATAAATTCTACCATACCTTTACCATGAAGTATTTGAAGGCCCTTCTCTCCAATATGTCCAATCCTTTGATGCCACATCATGGTCTTCTCTCGAGACACCACTAGATTTTCTGCTCCACTTTCAAGAACCACAAAACTGTTGCACCCATAAAAAATAGTGCTACCTTGCAGCTTATACATAGTTCCAATCCAAACTCCCCACATCAATACCAATGCTCCCTGAACCATCTTGTAGGTATCCTTCTCGAACACTGTTTTTACACCTGCATCATCCATCTTGCTTACAAAAATTAAATTTCTGGCTAATGTAGGAATATGCAGAACACTCGGATGTGTTCTAAGCCTTCCACCTTGCAACTTCAACTTTAATTTTCCACGACCAATGATTCTAGACTTCCTATCATCTCCTAAGAAGACATCACCAACATCGTATTTCTCATACTCATAGAACCACTCTCTATGGGGAGTGAAGTGAAAGGATGCACCTTAGTTAATCAACCATGCCTCATGATCTACATGTGTACTTGAAGAAGCCAAGTACACATCCCCACCTTCATCTGAGGTGGTTTTTGCCTTTGTAGAAGGAGCATCATCAGATCCCTTTCCTTTGTCAGGAGCTTTAGAATTATAGTCCATTTTGTAGTGCCCTTCCTTTCCGCATTTATAGCACACCACCTTTACAGGTTTTCTTGGAGATTTAGATCTCCCTCTAGATTTAGATCTCCCACTCGATGACTTATTTTTGTTTCTGTTCTAGGACTATCCTTGCACAGACAAGGCATCACCATTCTAGCTCTCCATATTTTTCCATCTCATCTCCTTTGTTAGCAACGATGAGACTATTTCATCAAACTACAAGGTAGTTGCATTGCTACCTATTGCAATAACCATACTACCCACAAATCTGGTAGAGAACACAACAAATCGATGCACTTATCTTCATCTGAAATTTTAATATCAATAGATAATAACTGACTTACCACAGTATTAAATGTATTTTGATGTTCTGTCAGTGAGTCTCCTTCTTTCATCCTCAGGTTATATAGATTTTTCCATAGGAACAATTTATTCACTAGAGACTTAGATTGGTACAAAGTACCTAACTTGTCCCATAAAGCCTTCGTCATAGCTTCTCCTGATACATTCAGAAACAATGAATCTAAGACACACAATCATATTATGCTCTTATCTTTCCAATCCAATTTCTTCCATTCTTCATTGAATACTCTCGTTGGTTTAGTACTTGGATCTATAGCGATCCACTTATCTTTATCCACCAACAGAACCTCCATCTTGTGTCTCCATAACCCAAAACTCTGACCATTGAATTTCTCGATCTTTATCTTTCCAATGTTCGCCATCTTCTTTCATCACTAGAATCGATCTCATAGATCTCCCACTAAATAAGGTCTACCATAGGTCCAATTGAAACCCATCAGCAATAAAGGCATCCCCTTAAAGCCGAAACAACTCTGATACCAAATGTAGGTTTTAACCCAATACATAAATTACCTGCATATGAATTCTAAAACACTGAAAATAAACAACATGAGAGCATAACACATAAAAGACATATACACAAATATTTTCCCCTGGATCCCAAAACTAGGACTACCAACTTGATTTTTCATTATATTCCTTTCAATGTTACAATACATATTTATATATGCCAAAGCGTCCAATACCATGGACCGAAAACCATTGCATCCAGAACCATGGACCGAAAACCATCACGTCCAAAACCATGTGCGAAAATCATGCACAAAACCATGGGTAGTTCTGCCCATCCTAATATAGGGTCCAAAAAAAAAATTTCCCCAGGCATTGCCCCAAACCCTGTAGAGGGGTGCTACCTACCCCTGTCAAACCCCTCAGACAGGGGGGGCTACCGCCCCCCTTGTGACCCCCCTACTGTGCAATTGGTGCAACGAAGGGGGAGCTCTGCCCCCCTCTAACCCTGCAATTAACCATGTAGGATAGTCGTGGAAAGAATATAACACAACCCAACATTCTCTACTAAAATAGCATCCTCTATTTCTTCACCCAAATTCTTCATACAATTAACAATCTCATCTACTCGTAAAAAGTAACTAGTAATACTTTCATCACTATGCATCTTAAGAGATTCATATTGAATCATGAGAATTTGGAGCTTAGCACATTTTACCGAGGAGTCTCCTTCTTAGCTCTGAATGATTTTGTCCCATATCTCTTTGGTTGTCTTGAGCTGCATGACTTTGATGAATTCTGATTCTGACAGGCTTCCCAATAAAGTATTGACTGCTTTGGCATTAGTTTCATATAATTTCTTACCAGCTCAATCTATAGTTATTACTGTTGGAAATTGATATCATCCTTCCACAATTTCATTTCCAAAACATCATCTCCAAGTGATCGAAGATAGGCTCTAGTTCTTCTTTTCCAATACACCAAGTTGTTCCCATTGAAGATTGGTGGTCTGATAGATCCCATGCCTTCATGATTTTTAATCTTGAAGGATGTCCCTTTAAGTAATAAAGCTTCTTCTAAAGGGCCTGTTCTAATACCAATTGTTGGAAATAATACTGAGGGGGGGGGGGGGGGTGAATCAATATTTTCATTAAAAAACTTTTCAATTCCCAATCAGATTTATATACGCTACTTCAATGAAGTGAAATTTCGTGTGTATGCAACTATGATTAAGGAAACCGATGTATTCCCAGATAAATTATGATTTAGTTGATTTATCATGTGTTGATCTTTAATCAGTGCATCAGTATCTTATTATATAGTAACTATGTGCAGTGATAACATAATAAACCGTCACACATAAAAAACACACATGAACACCAATATTTACGGTGCAAACCCAATGCGAGAGAAAAACCACCTACTACTATCATTTCTGTCTTCTCTTAATATAAAGAAAATTTGTTTACAATATTGTACTAGTGCGAACTCATACCAGTACACAGGCACCCACCTACAAAAAGTTACAACTTTCTCTCGTTTTCCAGCTTCTACTGGAAGGGAGATACAACCCCCTAGCTCGTGTACTAACCGATGTGTTTACTAGTATGTAGGTGCTAGCCTATAGAAGGCTACAACCTTCTCTCTTCTTATAGGGACCACGTTTCATTAATTTTCAGACTAGATGCTCCTGGTACACAACAGCACGATATGAAGGCCTACTTTCGTCAAATTTTCACACTCGACCCATCATAACTTTGAAACTCGAATTGTATCAACCAACATTTAGTTAATCTAAATTGTTAGATCATTGTTACCAAAACACTGTGTTGAACCCAGAAATATGCATCATCGTTCAGAACTAGCTGCAACCTCAAAAATCAAACATCATAATGTATACTCTACTTTACTGAACCCAACTTGTGTGTATACGCTACTTCCTTTAACCAAACCAACGTATACCTTCAAAACTACTGAAACATAAAAATTTTGAATCAAGTCTATACCAACTAGCAATATTCTGAACATCTACTGTCATTTTACAGAGATCTAGATAGTCAGTAGCAGAGATAACTCTTCTCACTTAAATAATCAATCAATCAGACACAAAACTCCTTATGCATTTAGTTTTACATTCAGATCTAAGAAGACTTCATTGACATACAACAGTAAAAAAACAACAATGATCAGATAAATCAGTCATTTTTGAAGAATAGGGTTTTCCTTTGCATACGCTACTTGGAAGAGTCAAACCTGCATGTATACATGCCTTTATCGAGGCGAACCAACGTATAGATTTGCAAATATTAAATCATAACTTTGATGTTGTTCTAGCCTTCAGACATACCCAGATCATGACATTTAAAGAATAAAACATGTGTAAGCAATCAGATCTAGCCCAAGCAATATCACACCATACAATGATAAGTCATTTTAGGTCTCATGATCCTGATCCAACATTGTATCAAAGGTCCAAAAAATGTTTTAGATCATATCATAATCATAGCCCCTGCAACATAAAATATACTTTAGATAGAAGTATTCCTGAGAAACCCTTTCACTTGCACACATGGTCCTTTGATTTTTATATAGTTTTTTGGCCTTCTTCAATACCTCAGATCAAAACAACACTTATAACCTTTGGTATTCTTGGACGGGATCAAATAACCATTACTCCACTCAATATTATGGGCTAATACCATGGTATTGACCCTTGGTATTCATTACTCTTGAATTTTCTTGATTTTCCAACCCATATGTGCTTTCCCTCTTGTGAAAGTGCATGCATACATATACATTCTTTTTGTTCTGTGAACCTGCGTGTATATGTTGCTTTGTCAATTTGAACCTACATATATAGCTTAAACCACCTAAAAACAACATTTTCCTACAACTTCTTGAATTTGATCAGTAGACCTTTGTTCCAACTTCCTATTCTTCTAAACCAGTGCCTTGTTACCTTTGAATTGGCCTGTTACACTATGAGTTTCCTTTTATCAAATCTAAGTTGGCTTGTGAGTGAGTTTCCATAAAGGAAAACACTTGTATCATAATGCCAACATGGGTATAAGAAGAAAGAGAAATTGTTGCAATATTAGCATCACTTAGCACCCCCACAAATAAAAAGATAAGTACATCTTCCCAATATTCTACCTACACGAAGGAAATAAAAACCACCAGAATTTGGTATAGTGGAAATCCCAAGACACCTTCTCCCACTACTATCATTATTAAGGAAACCCTTAGCCTGGAAAACAAAATCCTTAGAACAAACAGAAGAATAAATTAAAGGCACTAGGTATAGATAGAAAAAATACAAACACCTGTTAAGGAAATGAGGCAACAAATATAATAAATATTGCCTACTATAGGAACAAATTGAAAATTATAGAATGAAAGGGTAGAAAATCAACTAGTTCAAAGGGGAATCACATCCTATTCTTGGATTGAGGAAAGAAGAACAGTTCCTATAAACATAGTCCTCAGAATAGAACAGGTGAAGGTTGAAACTCACTGATGGAGGAGGATTTCAAAATATAAAGGTGTTGTTGGATCACCAAGATTGAAGATGAGACGAAGGTAATGAGAGAATAAATTGAACTCCTAAGGTTTAATGAAGGCAATATAAGGCACTGCATGTAGAAAGAAAACAAGAAAATAAAAAATCAATTGCAGCAAACACAAAAATTACTACAAAAAAGGGATATTCAGGTTACAACTATGGAAACATATTTGGGCACCATATTACACCTCTCTTTAGAGGTAGTCAATTGCAAACAACCCTCAAAGACTTACTCCTTGCTCCTAAAATAACAATGGTGCTAGCTTTAAATAAATATGCTTGCATAAAAGGAATGTCTCCCTTTGCATGAAGTTAGGGAGTTCATTGAAATCTACCTACAATGCAACATAGAAGTGATCTAAAAATGGAACTTGATCATCCTTCGACACATTTCAAGTTAAATTTTGATCTTCAAAAGTTAACTTAGTTCATAATTTATTCAACCATGAATCGTTAAGTTTTCCATGAACTTAAAGATGAAACAAAATCAAGAGAAGCATAACATGATGAAAATGAACAACCATGTGATAACGAAGTTCACCCCTCCTAGGCTACCTCTCTAGGCCCTGCTCCAATGGCTAGGCTATAGAAATTCCTTGTAGGTTCAAAATTTTTATGTAATATGCTAAAACAAAATACTTTAATCTATTTTACTAAGCGACAAAAGCAATTAATTGTTCGATAAATCCCAAAACATGAGACAAGATTCAATCAAATATGCTCATAAATTTATCTAATGGGAAATATTGCTACTTAAAACCCCTTCCCATATATATATATATATATATTGCAATAGATCAGAAAATAGAGAAGAAATACAATGTTTTTTCATCTTGAAAAATCTATGTATAGGTATAATCTATCTCACTGTTGCCTAGACAAGCTGACTCTATCCAATACATATCCAATTATGTAGTTGTTCCTTAGAACAAACAGAAGAATAAATTAAAGGCACTAGGTATAGATAGAAAAAATACAAACACCTCTTCAGGAAATGAGGCAACAAATATAATCAATTTTGCCTACTATAGGAACAAATTGAAAATTATAGATTGAAAGGGTAGAAAATCAGCTAGTTCAAAGGGGAATCACCTCCTATTCTTGGATTGAGGAAAGAAAAATAGTTCCTATAAACATAGTCCTTAGAATAGAACAGGTGAAGGTTGAAACTCACTGATGGAGGAGGATTTCCAAATATAAAGGTGTTGTTGGATCACCAAGATTGAAGATGAGACGAAGGTAATGAGAGAATAAATTGAACTCCTAAGGTTTAATGAAGGCAATATAAGGGACTGCATTGTTATAGCTCCAAATCTCACCAGTATGGTTTGTGATGCTTCAGTCATGGCCTAGGGCAACCCCTCCTTCCAGACCTGGTCATATATCTAAAAAACAGTGTTTTATTCCCTGTACGCGACATTGCCCTGAGTTAAACGCGTGTATACGCGGGTTCTCCATAGCTAACCCGCGTATATGTATTAAAACACTTAAAAAATATAAAAATTCCTTATTTTCGGGCGGAGATCGCGGGTTTTACCTGCTGATCACCTGTTAGTGCCCGTGGCCTCAACTGTCCCCAACCAATTCCTAACTAAACAACTACCTTGGAGTTGGTATAAAAAGACATCATGGGGAAGGCCTAAGGAGGAGAAATTTTTGAGCAAAGTTATTATACTGATTTTATATCCCCCTGATCAGGTCTGAAGACCCTTGTGCCTTCTGCACTTCCCCCATCTTGTATAGGAAACCCTTGTTTCCTTTGTGTTTGGATGTTCATTTTTTCCCATCACATCTTGGAGAGAGTAATGGAAGGTGACCTACTAGTGGCTTGAGGCGGGACGGATCCAGAAGGAGGCTGAGCTTGGAGCCTGCAGAAGCGGATTCAGGTGATATTGCTCTTGTTTCATATTATTTTATTTATCTAATAAAGCAACACGTCTTGTTCCCGAAACGCTCTTTTCTTTGTGTTAATGATATTTATATGTGAAGTTCATACTTAAATAGATGCTTATAAGTTTGTAACTAACTCATCTTTTCATATAACATAAAGATCATTTTTTATGTAAAATCTTGTCCATATACTGTTGTAGTTTGTGGAATTGTGATTTTTACAGGACCAAGGAGTGGAAGGGACGTGAAGAAGGGTTTGCACCCTTGAGTAACTACCCAAACGTAGGACCACGGGTATGCTCCTCTCACCCTAGAAGTAGTTATTTATAACATAAACGGTTGGTTGTGTGTGTGTTTCTTAACTTAGATAATTCTCCGTCTGCTAAGGTTTCACCCAAGAACCTTAGGGGAAAACTTCCCGCAACAGAACTGGCGACTCCACTGGGGAACAACATTCTTGTTGTTCCTTGTTGGGTGTTTTTCAAGCCTATCAGGGCTCAGTGACTTGCTGGCTTATTGATTCTGTTTTGTCTGTTTCTGATTTTATAGTTTGACCAGTTTCTGGAATTTTCTTTTTTATTTTTCTTGAAAGCTTGCATACACGCTGCTTTTCTTGGTTACAGAAGCGTATACACGCTTCTGAAGCAAACCCGCGTATACGCAGGTTTCCTCAGGAACAGTAGCGGATACACGCATTCTGCACTAAGTGCAGTCGCGTATACTCAGCAATTTTCAAGATTTATAAACTTTTTATCTCTGGAATGTTTCTGGTGTTTTCTGTCAGTTTAAACAGTCATTTGTGTCAGTAGCAGTTATCTGTTTTCCCCAGCAAGTGTCTTTACTCTAATTTCTCCTTGATTTGCAAGAAGGCTTGGTCTTATTTCGTGTTTGCGAGTGTCATTATATTTTCACTTTATACACACAAGATTTCCTTACTGAAATCTTGGCTGCCCTGAGCAATCAGAGCAGAAAAGGTTTTCATTAATCTTTGTGTTTAACTTTGTTCTTGGTGACGTCTTGGTTTGCTTAACGAAATAGTTTTTATGACCTATTGCTTCTTTGTTTCTTGAAACTTTCTTGGAATCTTTCTTTTGATCTTTTGTTTTGGTCTTTGCTACCAAAGCTTTCCGAATTGCCTTTTCATTATCGAAAGCACTTTTGAGCACATTTGTTTTTTTGTTGAGTTTCCATTTCTTGTTGGGTACAAACTTGCAAAAAGTGTTTCTTGCTTTTTTCGATTGTGAAGTGACGGTTTTTGTTGAAAGCAATTTCAAAAGAATTTCTTGTTTGTTTCTTGTTTTTATTCCTACTTTCAAGTAAGCTTTTCGAAAAAAATTTGGTTTTTTGGTTTCTTGAACTTGTTTTTCATTTTGCTTCCTTTTGTTGAACGAAAGTATTTTTGTTATCTTGAGTTTTGCTTTTAATATTTAGACGAATTGCACTATTTTTGATTCCATCTAAATATAATTAAGTGGCAAAAAGTAATTTGGTGAACAAGAACAACTTTTGTTTCTTTTCTAGAGTAGTTTTCAATCTTGCATCGAGCATTTAGTATTGCATTTAGGACGAATTTGCATCTCTTTGGCATAAAATAGATTTGTTAGCTTTTTGAGTGTGGAGTATGCATGAATAAGAAAAGAAAATGAAAAATTTGTTTCAATAGAAGTTTCCTCTTGAACCCAGTAGAAGATTACTTTTCATCGAAAAACAAAGACAAAAGTGCATAAGCATATAGTTAAGTTTTATTAATCTTTTTTTGCGTCAAAAACACATCATCAGTTTCACTTCCACCACCTTTGACCTAAAAGAACAGCCCTTAAAAATCAAGCGCTAATTAAAATCAATTAGAACTGTTTTATTTTAAGATACACAAACAAGTTTTAGGATTTTAGGGCCTTGGAATAGGCGAGTGGAGAGTTAACTCTCCAAGGCCGCATTAAAACGTCAAAACATAGGAGTCTGATTAAAGAGAGAAAATCCAATAGCGTTAGGAAGACCAGGAAAGCTCCGGATCTGGGAGTTAAGTGCGAGGGTCTGTGAAGACAGGGAAGAGAGATACCCCCTCTCCTACTTGTCCGAACTTACCTCAAGACCGTTTCGCCTGGCTTCTATGACGAGTTGGTATCCTTAGTTGCCACTCCTAGGAAACTACATAGGTGGCTGCGGAGGGGAATCCCGTGGCACCTGAGGTCGACTTTGTATCACTCTCAACAGCACTACTGGAGGGCACCCTTGCGAAGCTTGGGGGCTTGCACTGGCACAGACTGTTGTTAGGAGGTCAGTAACTTCCTCTGATACCTTCGCTGATAGGCCTGGGCCCTCATCACCCCAGACTATCTTCGGAAGGCCCTTTATTTTCCACTTTCTCGTATTTTGGTGTCCGGTCCTAATCACCCGGAGCGGAAATACTTGGAAGTTGTTTTG
>APFE031432343.1:0-17546 GCA_000404065.3 Pinus taeda | reverse complement strand
AACATAGTTAAAAATGTATATTAATCTATTTGTGAGAGGATATGTCCATAAACTCAAATGTTCCCTCAATGAATGCTCCTTCACAACAAATCCATCAAGTGGAGGTCCAATATATTGATACATATTCCATTGTGACATTTAAAATGACATAGACCCAAATATATTGATGAGCTTCGGTATTGCAACAAGAATGTTGCAACTCCCAAGGCTAGTGACTTTAATTATCAACCTAGGGTTTTTACAAACTTAAGAGGTATCAGCAATATATGTGCAACATAAAATGTGTCATTCCTTTGTTGTCATGATGTAATGGAGTGCATGTACTGAAGTCAAATCCTAAACTAATTGTAGAAAATGAAATGGTTGAAATGGAACCTTAACCTATTTTGAGAAAGAAAGTACAAGGAAAAAAACCTATTCTAATTGCATAAAGATCATGAACTAAATGTAAATAAAACCTAGTTTAACTCTATTTATCACATGTGATTATTTAAACTAACTCAGCATGGAATGTTATATAAGGAGTATTAACTGTTGCATGCATGTGCTAATTAAGAAATAAAAAGAACTATTTTTCTTTATCTTTTCATTTGATGAATGTAAATGTTAATCTTCACTTGTTGTTTGGCAAGGAAGATAGGGATGGAGGAAGAGGGTTAAAATGGTGTTTATGGCATGGAGGTCAAATAGGGGGGGAATCCTAGCTTCAGTGATGATTTTTCTCAATTTGGTCTCAAAAAATGCTGCTAGAGGGTTTCCTACAACAAAACTATAAGATGTGTACACGATCCCATGTTTTACTATAAGAAGACGTTGAAATCTTAGGAAGTAGTATAGAAGATGGAATGAAGCTTGAGTAAAGTGGATAATGGGATAATAACACATGGAGGTGGTGGACACTACCCAGAACTCAAGCAAGGGCTTCAAGATGGTTGGATTGTTTTAATGGAAATGACAATTTTTGCTTATAAATAAGAATTTGGATTAAGATTGTAGTGGATTTTGGCGACATGGGTGGATGAGGCTTGGATGAGGTGAACGAAATGAAGTCTCCTTCAATGTAGAAGCTCCTACAACAACACACATTATTGTCTGTATCTATACACAATTTCATTTATACATCCAAAACATTTATTAAATGGAAGAAAATAGAGATATTGCCATCTAATGGCTAGGTTCATGAATGGAAGTGCCTTGAAACCAATACAGAACTTAAGAGATAAAAATTACAATCGAAACTTGTCCTAAGAAACTCAAATACAATTAACCCATGCTAAAATAAATAGAAAAAAATTACTAGTCTAAAATCAAGAAATTCAAGAACTAGTGAGCTAGTAAATCTATAAAATGACTATCATAATCAAGTGCAAATACAATTGGATAATTTTTTTATTAACTATAATTTATTTTTGATCTAATGCAAGTGGAACTAACTCGATTGAATCTTGTTAACATACTCTAAAAAATAAATATAAATTTGTTGTTCTTTTCCACAAAGGAGTTCCAAAAACACAGATTTGGGAATAAGAAAACTAATCCAAGTAGATCAATTATTACTATGACCTTCCATATATTTTCCAAGGATGAAATGATGCTCGTGATCTTGAAAAATAACCTACATCAATCATTTAACCAAATCCTATAATAAGAAATCTTTAATACTAAAGGCAAAAATAGAAAACAAGAACAAGAGATGCATGTGAATAACAAGTAAAAAGAAGAAAATAAAACGATACAAAAGGGCTATGAGTCTCCTCAGATGGTTAAGCCCAAGGATACTCAGAGTCCTATGAAGGAGACCAATATTTAGAAGTTGAGCATACTACCAATATTTATTATTTCCATTAATACAATTACAACCCTGCAAAAAATGACAATGGAATTGCAAAAATACGAGTTCTCTCCACAAGACAAATAATCAAAATCTACTCCTAGAGGAAAATTTGACTTGGTGATTATACAAAATTATTGGGAATCATTACCCATGAAAGGAGGAAGCTTTTACCACTAAAATCCCTTGATTAGTGGATCTCGTTCCCAATACTAGGATTTTTCATTAAATGGGAGGGAACACATTCCTAGATTTTCTCAATCGCTGGAGCTCCACAATATGTGCCATAATTCCTAAATATCTCACTAATTTATCATTAATATTGATCCTCCTAAAGTAGGGAGGAGGTTCCTAGATTATCTCCTCCTCCAAATCTCCATAATCTGCCTAATATTCCCATAACATTCCATAAAAATAAATAATATTAGGCACAAATATGAAATTATTCATAAACCTTCGTAATGAACATATTAAAGTTTAAAATATATTATTTAATGAAAAAATAGAAGTTTAATGAGCTGAAGGATGGTTATATGGGCCTTAATATATTTTTAACTTAGAGGCATGAGCCTTAATTTATGTCTAATTTAGAGGCCCATCATACCCCTTCCTGAAAGTGGTGCTCAGCCTCTGAGAAACTTAGTGACCTCATTGTGCCTGATTGATGGCCCTAGTGGCCTCTCTCTTGTGCATTCCTCAATCCTTTCTCTTAAAAATATTGCATGTATGTTCTGCAAGAACAAGCCCAAAAATCTATTTGTGCATAGAAAAATCATTGTTTCTTGAGACCATTAGTTTGCCTTCTTCCCCTTATTCAAGGTGGGTTCTTGAATATTTTTTAGTTTAGCAAGTTCTTTCACATCCTTATCAACCTTATGCTACCTTGTTTCATAGTTTAGACACGTGTGGAACCTTCAAAATGCCTTTAGATGAGAACTGGGACATACTATAGTAATTCCTGTCAAAACTACACGAAACCTACAGGAAACCATGCTAAAACTACAAGAAATATTTTTTCAACATAAATAATAGTCTCAACCTAGGATAGGACCTCAACCTCATTCCGATACCTTTCTCCCATTTTTATAACATATTTTAGGCCTTGGAGAAAAGTTAGAAATAAATTAGAGACCTATTGGAAAACCTCTTTTCATCGCAACAGTTTGAGTTTTGTTTTGATGGAAAATGTCTTGTTTCCTTTTGTTGCCTTCTTTCCTTTTTTGGCCTAGATGATTGACTAATGGCCTTGGATTTCTCTGTTTTGATTATATCTCTCTTAGGCACTGTCATTTTGGGTTTTAGCACAATTTGTTCCTTTCTTCCTTCTTGTAGGATCATTCCGCCTTCTTGTAGGAGTCATTCCTCCTCTTTCACGGTCTTATAACTATATGTCAGTGATGAGTAATTATGTAGAGGGCTTGGAGGATGACGCTAGGGATCAGAGAGTAGTGTAGGTTTGTGAGAATGGAGAGGATCCTCTCTTTGTTTTTTCAATAAATTTTCAGCGTGAGACAAAGTGTAAGGCTTGTTCTTGAAATTATGAAATGGGATGGATGAATGATGCACATATAGTGAATATGAGGTGAAAGAAGAGCTTGGAGTCCTGTGGTGACTTAGCCTGTGCAAAAATTTATTCTTTTAATTATTTTCCCCATTCCTCAAAATCATCACCCTTCCTAATTTGACTTTTCCACACTGCATAAGTGAATGAGGGAGTTGAAATTAACTAGTTGAAGGTGGTCGAGATTGCTGACCCATTCTTAGATTATAAAACCTCATGTCTCATACATTGACAAAAAATTTCTAACTATAATATGCTCAAGTGAAGAGATCAATAATACTTCATATGTGTACCTACCTGATGGTTGTTGTAGAGACATGCATGTTGTTGCTAAGTTGATGTTGTTGTACCGCTCATGACTGAGGTACATCTTCTTGACTACCTTTTTCTCTTTTTTTGATATTACTTGTTGATGCATTGCCTTCTTGTGTATGTGCACTGTAAATTTCTGAACTCGCTTGAGCATGCTACCATCATCCATATGCATCTCCCCTTGAAACATCTTGGCAAAGGGATGCATGGTTTGCAAGATATGGAAAAAATAGTTTTCTACTCTATGTATTTTTGTTTCATGTAGTAAAATAGAGCATTCGTGTAATTTTTTAGGACAACAATCAAACTTAATGGGAAAATCTTGGGAATGATGGGTGGATGGTGGAAATATATGAGGATGATGGATTGACATGGCCGTTTCCTTGTCGGATCATTTGAGCCAAGGAGGAGAAAGTCAAATTTGACTTCTTTTGACTAGGCTTGACCATTTTTTTTTCTTTTGGTAACAACTTGTTTTTGTTGCTTGCACATTTTGGAGAGAACCTACATTCATCATAGAGATACATGGAGAAAACTTTTTTTATTTTTTCCTTTTTTTTTGCTTGTAGGCCTACTAGCCGCCCAATGAAGTTTTCAACTAGTAGGTGTGCCTAAGCACCTCAAAGGATATTTTCACCTAGGATCTTTTCTTTTTATCTTTTTTTTCTCTTTTTTTCCAACTCATTGACCACCTCATGGAGGTTTTCAATCAATGATCCAATCTCAAGCACCTCAAAGGAGGTTGTCACATAAGAATTTTTTTTTTTTTTCATTTTTTTTCTAGCCTACTGTACTTGAAAAACAAAATAACTTTATCCTCATTAGTGTGCACTCCTCTTGTTATCCCTTAGATAATTCTTCACTATTGGACCAGTTTGACTAAATTTCCTCCTTAGAGTAGAATATCTTTTTCTTTTGAGTTGACTAAATGTTTACCATATGTTTGATGAAATATCTATCATGGAATAGGCATGTATAGCTCAATTTATCGCTTGGGTTTTGATTGCTCATCATTATTTTCATCATTTACATGCTTCTAGAAAGTTACAATGAATTTTCAGTAGTCGTCTAGAGGCTAGCCTAAAACATTGATCAAATCTCAAACTGCAAGAAAATAACTCGAGGATTTAGGTCATAATTAAATGGAGGCAAACTTGTGAGTGCAGTTATAAACTTCCAACAACATGGATGCAGTTATAGGACAATGTGAGTGAAAAAGAGTTCCAACTCAAGGATTGGCCACCTGAGTTGGCTATTTGGCTCGTGAGTGGTATGTAGTCTCTCAGTGATGTCAAAAAGATTTCAGTTTTTAGACCCCACTTTCAGAATATCCCAACATCCCCCCTTAAGAATAACTTGGGATGGGATCGAAGGATGTTCAAATATGACACAATAGGAGAAGGAAGGAGGCACTAGATCATATCCCCCCTTAGTGACAACTTCCTGAACTCCTACCATAAATTTTAGTAAACTTCGCCTTTGTGAGAGCCTTTGTAAATATTTCTGCAACTTGATCATTTGTTGAACAATATTCCACTTCAAGAACATGGTCATGAATGGGATTTTTGATGAAGTGCATGTGCAGTTCAATGTGTTTTCTACGTTGATGTTGGATTGGATCTTTGCATGGTTGAGTGGCACTTTGATTATCACACCAAAATGCAGTCGGATGCTATTGCTGAAAGCTAAACTCTAACAGGATTTGACAAAGCCACAGGGCTTCCTTACTAGCTTCTACAGTCGCATGATACTCTGCTTTTGCTGAAGAAAGAGAAATAACACTTTGTTTCTTGCAATCCCATGTAATAGGTCCTGAACCAAGAGTGAACACATAACCTGCAATAGACTTCTAATCATCAGGGTCACCATCCCAATCAGAATCAGTGAAACAACACAATAGAGGAGATGCTTCTGCACTGTAATGAATCCCAAAATAGACTATACCTCAAACATAATGAAGTATTCTTTTAGCTTCTTTCCAATGACTTTCATGGGGGTTTTGCATAAACCGAGCAATAAGGTCAACAATAAAGGAAAGGTCAAGATGATTATGGGTCAGATACAAAAGTTTTCCTACAAGTTGACAGTATAAGGTAGCATCAACTTCAGGGGATGTACAAGTGACTGAAAAAATTTGGCTCCAGACTGAAAGGGAGAAGGGGCTGGCTTACAGTCTTCCATGTGAAAATGGCATAGAAAATTACAGGCATACTTGGACTGGGAAAGAGAAATACCTTCCTTAGATTGCAAGCCTTGAAGACCAAGAATAATGCAAGTGTGATAAGTCTGTCATTTCAAACTTCTTTTTAAGGTTGGACTTCAAATGGTTTATAAGGTTGGGATCACTACTAGTGAGGATAAGTTCATCAACATAAAGAACAAGAATGATAAGAGACTTGCCCATTTTCCTGGTGTATACAGTATTGTCAGAATGACACCTAGAAAAGCCAATTTCTAAAAGAAAGCTATCCATTTTGGCATACCAAGCCCGAGAAGAGATTTCTTAAGTCGAAATACAAGGCTGGAGTTTGTTTGTATAAAGCGAGTAGGTTGTCCCATATAGATTTCTTCATGCAAGTACCCATGCAAGAAGGAAGATTTAACATCCATTTGATGGACTTCCTATATGAAAGACTTCACAAGGGAAAGAACAAGGTAAATAGAGTTCATTTTGGCAACAAGGGAGAAGGTTTGAGCATAGTCAATGCCTTAAACTTGTGAAAAAACTTTAGCAACAAGATGAGCTTTATGTTTATCAACTTTCCCATCTGGTCCATACTTGGTTCTGTAAACCCATTTGCATCTAACAAGTTTTCATCCCTTTGGTAAAGGAACAAGATGTCATGTATCATTTTCCAATAATGAACGATATTCTTCACACATAGCTGCGTCCCAATTTGGATGGTCTAAAGCTTCTCCAAAGGTGTCAGGATCATAATTCATTGAAGCTTGAGCCAGTAAAGAAGAGGCTCTATCGAACTAAGAATGTGTACATTGTTGATTGGTAGGATCACCGAGAAGAGTGCATGTTGCATCCCAGGTAGCATGAACCCATTTTGGAAGTTGGGGAGCTGACGAACTAAGCTCTTAGGCCGATATATTTTCAGCAAACGTTACATCTCTTCTAATCATAACATTTTTGGACTTAAGTGGAATAAGTCTATATCCTTTGACATCTTTAGAATATCCAACAAAAATACATTTTCCACTCTTAGGTTCAAAAGCTTTATGTTTCTCATCTAGAATCTAGGCCCATGCTTCACTTCCAAAAATGTGAAAGTGACTTACATCTAGTTTAATTGAGCTCCATGCTTCTTCTGGAGTGATATTATTTAAAACCTTTGTAGGAGTGTGATTTATTATGTAATTTGCATAGTTAATTTCTTCTGCCCAAAAATTAAGACTAAGTTCATTAGGTTGAAGCATAAAATTATCCATTTTCTTTAAGGTGTGATTCTTCCTTTCAGCTACACCATTTTTTTGTGGAGTATATGGAATAGTATGTTGCATTTGAATTCCATTCTTAGTGCAAAATTTGATGAATTTGTTGTTAACATATTCTCCGCCATTATCAGATCTTAGCTTAAGAATTTGATGTCCAAATTGTTTTTCAACAAAGTCCTTAAAGGCCAAAAACATGTTAAATACTTCACTCTTGAATTTTAAGAAGTATATCGAGGTGCATCTAGAGAAATCATCAATGAAAGTTAAGAAATACTTGTAGCGAGAGAATGAAACAACTAGAAGTGGACCACATAAATCACTGTGCACAAGCTATAGAGGGGTTCAAGTCTGCCAAGAGGCACGTTTTTCAAAACTATCTCAATGATGTTTTCTGAGTTCACATCAAGAAAAAACACCATCTCTGCGAGATACCATTGGAAGACCTGCCACCATATTTTATTTACATAGATTCTAAAGGAAGCGATAGTTTAAGTGACCAAACCACTCATGCCAAAGTTTGATGACTTCATCATTATGAGAAACAAATAACGAGGGAATATTTTGACTCAAAGTTGTTAAACTTATACAATCTTATAGAATCATTAGCAATGCCAGTAGCTAAAATCTGTCTAGGATATCTTAGGTCCTTAATTACAACATTGTGAGGTGAAAATTCAGTGATTTTACCTTCACTTGAATGAGTTATCTAATATACAGATAAAAGGTTGCAATATAAGGTTGGAACACATAATACATCATTAAATTGACCATTTTCTATATGAACAGTTCCAGTTCCTACAACACTAAGAGATCTACCATCACCAACATATATATTTTTGGTGTTACAATCATTTAAAGAAGAAAACATGGGTTTTTTTTTGCCATGTGATAAGAAGCTCCAGAATCAATGAGCCACTCATGAGAATGAGAAGAAGAAGATAAATTTAGTGCATAGCGAGACCGAGATGCTTGACAACCACATGCAGAAAGCCCTATTCCTGAAGATGAAGTTGAAGTTGAAGAGTGCTCCAAATGGATGTTATGCTTCTTCATTGTTGCTTCCAAGGCTTCCATCTTCTTAAAGAATTTGGATTTTAATTGGCCATATCGATTACAAAAGTGGCAATGTCTATCAGTCTTATTCCCTTTGTTTTTATTTGCCTTATCATTTTGTTGAAATGATTTTTAATTTTGAGACTGGAATTGCCTAGGACCCTTGTTTAGCTTAGGACCATTCCTTTTAGAATACAACTTCTTAGGATTCTTTGAATTTGGTTGTTGCTGAGCAATTAAGGCTTTCTTAGAAGAATTTCCAAGATTAAGAAGACCAAGATGTAAGATTTTTTCTTGTTCGCTTATTAAAGAATCATAAAAGGAATCAAAGGAAGGGGACTTGTAAACTTGTCCTCGAGAAATGAAGGCTTCTCTTGTAGAATGGAAGGTGGAAATGAACACAGAGTAAGTTGGTCCCAACTTACTAAGAATGGAATAGATAAGGTTACCATCTTCTTTCTTAACCTTAAGACCTTCCAAGAGAATTCTAAGGGTCTTGAACTTGGACAGAAAATATTCAATGGAAGGAAAATTATTCGGGTCCAATGTAAGCAACTCATTTTCGAGTTGATGGCCCCTAAGTTCATTTTTAATTCCAAAAGCTTCACTAAGCTGTTTCATTTCTTCATGAGGAGTATCAAGTTCTGCGATATGGAATCTAAGGTTTGGAAAAATAGACATCCCTATTAACCCATGAGCTTCATCTTGCCTATTTTCCCATTTTGCTGCCTTATCTTCATCCTTCGGTTTGGTTTCTTTGCCTGAGGCTATTTGGTAAAAAACTTTACTTCTAAGTAAATCCAGAATGTAGGACCTCCATTGGAAGTAGTTGGTGATGTCAAGAATAAGTTAGCATGGAATTTCCATTTTAATAGAAAATGAAGTTGTATATGCTGAAAATAAGTGTTCCAATGGAAAGATCTTAAAAGAATAGGCTGATTAAAAGAAAAGGCTCTGAAAATGGATTTCGGAAGAAGAGGTTATGGTTTTTTGAAGAAACGTTGTTGAAGATGCCGACGAAGTGCGGGAATGTGCGGAAATGAATGATAGTGTTATATTAAAAAAAATCCACTCTCTTTCCAAACTTAATCTAATAAAGTAGCTTTGGACCAAGAAAGACTTGAACTCAAGACCTTTATTCTCATAAAGTAGCTTTAGACCAAGTGAGCTAGATTGAAAGGTTAATAATTTTTGGAAAAGAGGAAGGGGGTTCTTTTTTTAGTCACTGAAGCTTTGGGCTGTGTGCTTACTTTAGAAAGCTCTTTTTTTCCCTGCAAAACAAAAAACACAAAACCCAACACAAACATAAAAAAAAACAAACCTTGCAGCTTGAGGATAGCTTTAGCCGAAAACTAAATATTTTCCTCAATGTTTCTGATTTTTCAAGATCACACTAAGGCACGACGAAAAAGATCATATGCATGAGAAAAAACCTTCCTCTTTGTTTTTTATTTGCCAAGATCACATAGGTTCGTGGGGCAAAGAGCACATGTAGAAATGAAAGGTATAGATCCAGCAATTAAAAACAAAGAGCTAAATAAACCGAAATAAACTCGGAGAAAATAACTAGAAAATGCAAATAAACACTGTATACCTCCACATCTTAAAAATGACGTAGCTAGGGCTACCAAAAATATTTTCACGTGAAATGAAAGGGGTTCCTCACTGGAAAAAATGTTCCTAACACAATAGAGTAGTCCTCTCAGCGTGAAAGCAGTCAGAAACAGTAGGTATAGGAAACGACAGTCGGATGCAGTTCTACCGGATTTAGATTTGGATCACCCACGGATGTGGCCCTCAAATAGCTTTGATGCCATGTAGGAATTTATAGGGTAAGTTCATGAGATAGAACACCAAAGAACACCACTCACAAACAGATCACAGATCAATACACAATATAGTTGATGTGGTTAAAACCCTCAAAGAGGGAAACAGTCCACAGCCTGAGCCAACGCAGCCACTTCAGGCAATTCATTAATAAAAGAATGAAAATTTACATAAGCTTCTCTCATGAACGGTTACCCTACAAATGACCCTCCATGCTCTTTAAATAGAGATCATGGACCAATCGGGTGTTAAGCCACATATCAAGTGTCGGTAATACCGAGGAGAGAATGAATTGTCAAATCACTATATATCATGATCGTTGGATTGTAAGTTAAAAAATTACATAGTAAAGAAACACACTTTACCTAACTCTGCACTAGACCAAGTTATACTTAACTATTTCCTATGTGTCAGAATATCCTAACACCAAAGCAATAAAAGAAACTAGAACACAAAATGCATGGAGTAGTTAACCAACCACATGATTTGCTGAGCACGCAAACAACTGAATGGACAATGACCTATATTCCATAGGGTCACAAACCATCCAAAAACTCAAAAATCAAGTAAGGAAATCTTAAACCAAACAAGCACACACAAGAAGCTAATGAAGCTTTCTAGCTAGGGAGAATAAAGGCAAACATACTAAGAGGCAGAAATTATGAGAGCAAGAAACACTAGTTATGATTCAGGAGAAATCTTGATCTTCACTTACACAATCAACGTGATTGTATAACTCACAACAAGTGCCACAAGGGGGTACTACGCAACTTTTTTAGAGAAATTCACACTAGTCGGTGCGACTCTCAAAAAATAAAACACGTTGATCAAGGATTTCAACAAAAAAAATTTCAAATTTCAAATATCAAAACCAGACTTGTCACTCTAAGTTTCAGAACCAAAGCAGTAAACCACGCAAAGCACAGAAAACCAAAGGGAAAGGGTGATACAACAAAAGTTAACACAAACCACGAAATGAAAAACAATGAAAAGAGAGGGATGGATAATAATAGAGTCACCAATTTGTGGAGTAGGTTAATCTCCTCTCCGGACAAAGGTGATCCCTCTAGCCCTAGAGTGGGTCTAACCGCAAACACAACAACCTATTGAAAACTTCCTTAAACTAGAATCGAATAAGAGGGCCTACCTCTTAGAAAGCTAATCCACTTGATGGTGGCCTCAGTCCTTTGCTCCAGGTTATTTTTGTTATTCTCCTTCAAATACCTAAAAAATGTGCAAAAGAGACAACAATAAACGTAATAGCATACAATTGCATTCAATTCACTTAAAAATTCAAGGAATATTAAGCCATAAAATGTAATATGACAATCAATGTAGGAAATAAATCATTAGTTGTATTCACATAAATCTCAGAAAGAGGTACAACCAAAGCCTTGACATTGCAGGTCTCCTCCGATGTATCCCGGTTCCAACACCACTTCTAGTATCTCATGGTTAGCCTCAACAATGGAAGTTTAAGGTTTCTTCCTTTTAGTTCCAAACCAAACCAAACACACTATTCTCCATTTACACAGTTAAACTAGAAGGAAAAAAAAACTATAGATATCTTGCTGGTTATTCAAGCTCCAAAAAGACAAGTTCAACTTGGAAATGGAAGAGTTTATATAGCTTTGATGTTGGTGAGATGGTTCCTCTTATGATGGGAGAGGGATTATCTCTTTGGTTTTTTCCATCTTTAATGGGGAAAAAAGTCCAAAGAGACCTCCTCAGCTCTATCGAGCTCAACGAACATCCAACACATCGCCACTAGAAGTTTCTAGACATGAAACTTTGTTTCCTTTTATAAAAATTCTCAGAAGTAGACTGACATGGTTACTGGGCTAGTAGTAACACTGATTGGCGCGGGTCATAGTGTAAACATATGCCATCGGCGCGGGTGAGACACTCAAAAAGAGTGTTGATCTTGAAAACTCTGTTTTAAGAAGGATTCTTTGGAAATGTTCTGAAGGGAGTGGGTACTTATTTCTTCAAACTTCAAGGGATGCAAGAGCATAAGTTTCATGGTGAAAGTATAAGAGAGTAGTCACTACTAGGGTTCTTCGAGATTAGGAATGGGGAGTGACACGCGAGTGAAAAATTACTGCGTAACACATACACATTGAATCACATAAAGATAAGTTCAAATTAATACAAGAACAAAGTTTTATTTCACAATTCTTTAGCAATTAACTATTACTTCCTCCCTACTATCGTTTACAGAGGTTAGATATTTATATGAAATCCTTCCTCAACAATTTGAGACTTCTATGCCTACAGGTCTTTTGTTCAATCCTTATTCAAATTTGAAACTAAAGAGAAAAGCGTAATTTCATCGATTTTCTATTTGGAAAGCAAATCGAAGAAACATGATGTACTTTAGACTTTTTTGCTACGCGTTTGACTTGTTTCTTTGACCGTGCCACTATGTGATTCCTTGGGTGAATTGGCTCGAGTGAATAGGAGAAGATCCATGAGGGGATCTATCCTCAACTACCCATGTGCTTAGTTGCTTCATTAGCGTACCAAAACCCCGCGAACCATGGAGGTAGCGACATATTTATAAAATAGGTGCAGAATCATGTTAATTCCGTAGCTAATGCAATCTTTAACATAACAATAAGGAACATTAACGAATATGAAAAATAAGGCATATAAGAGTTTTTAGCTTATCAAAATCTATGATTTACAGCCTTTATTGAGTTGATAATGATGATGAAAAAGAGGAAAATGGAGGAAAAAGGGTGTAAAAACAAAACAGTTATGGAACTCTACAATAATTATGGTCACATTGTGACAAGGATTATGTCTTTCTCCAATGTCACATTGTAACAGCCATTGTCATCCTTGGTCAACCATGGTCGAGCATCCTATTGTGACAAATATTGTCTCAATATGAAAATCAATCATGGTCACAATGATCCAACGTGGCATTGTGACAAAGATTGTCTCAATACGAAAATAAATCATGGTAAACCATGGTCCAACATGGCATTGTGACAAAGATTGTGTGAATATGAAAATCAATCATGGTGAACCATGTTTATTTTTGGGTTTATAATATTTATCTTAGGGTTTATATACCTTGAGTTTATAATATTAATCCCTTGGTTTTATAATATCAATCCCTTAGGTTTATTAATCTAATGGTTCATATTCCTAGGGTTTATAATATGAGTCCTATGGTTTAATAGAAATCTGTTGGGTTTATAATCATGGTCAACCATGGTCCCGGATCCGGGTGACGTCCTGGCATTCAATGCTATTCATGCAGTTTAATTATCCCAGGTACTGCCACCTGCTTTGCAGCGTGGAGCCCCATATTACATTCGATCGCGGGAGGAATGTTTTTATGACTGCAGGTTGGGGCAGGATGACACCATTAATGCAGGGCGAGGCCTGAAGCTGCCTGTTGAGGGTTATATACATGGCCTTCCCTTTCATTTTTTCCACTTCCACTGTTCAGGCTTCATGTTCTAAGTTTGGTTTTCAGCTATGTTGTGAAGATGAGAACGCGCCTGTCTTCAGAGGTGAGATTCAAGCCTGCTCGGGTTTGAATTTGCAGCACCTCAACTTTACCTGCGCACTTCACAGAGGAACTCGTTCGGTGGCTTGGGGTAAGTGGTTTATTAACTACAATATCAGTTTTATCTACGTTGCTTCTCGGTCTCGGGCCTCTTTTGTTTGTTCTTACGAGCCTCTCGTTCATTTGGGGCATTCCTCTGGGTTTAGGCTCTGTTCCTTTAAGTTTTTTGTGTCTGTTGGTAATATGAAGCGCCAAGGGAAGCGGACTCATTCGAGTGACCGCCCTGGCAGTGGCAAGCAACCCTTAGTCAATCCTCGGCCCAACCCTGCGCTTTCCCCCATCAACCTCTCTTCCTCTCCTCAGGACCTTCCCCCGAGCAATCCTCCTCGCAAGGCGATTCCTAACAGTGCCTTTCAATCCACCCATTTTAAATTTGAAAGCAACTTGAACACGCCTTTGATTTCCGCCCAGATTACCATTCTCATGATAGAAGAAGAAAACCAGGTCGCCCCTCTCTCCTGCATTGTTCCCAATCCCTCTCACAGTAGTGAGCGCTCCTCGGCTGAGGATTCTCTGGGTATCAAGAGGGAGATTGAACTTGCTCTGCAGGTTAATCTGCCCCCCATTATCCCTCCGCTGGTTGACTGTGATCAATTCGAAGTGGAGACTGATGCAGGAACCACCGACAAGGTGACAGAAGGCAAGGTGATGGAAGGCAAGGAGCCTCTCAGTTAGGATGACGCGTGTCAGGATGCCGAGGAGACACAGTGTGAAGCAAAGAAAAATGAATAACTTGCAGTGCGGTTTGCCTTTTTTGGTTCTCTCGTGGATGCTTAGGGAGCATTGCCCAGGCATTTTGGCCATGGCTCAGATTGATAGCATCAACTCGAGTTTTTGGTCTCTCATCGATGTAGCATCTGTTCTTTTCCTGGACCCTTGCTACGAGTTCTATTTTTCTGTTTCTCTTCTTGTCTATCATTCCCTGTAT
Source organism: Pinus taeda (assembly GCA_000404065.3). Lineage (NCBI taxonomy): Eukaryota > Viridiplantae > Streptophyta > Pinopsida > Pinales > Pinaceae > Pinus > Pinus taeda. The sequence goes on along the minus strand of APFE031432343.1, from coordinate 3,007 downwards.
GCTTGTAAAGCCAATTTAATTGGGTTTATGTCTCTGATTCTCCCTGGTTCTTATAGTAATGGGGCAGTTTTGTAATGTTAATGGATTTCGGGCTCCTGCCCTTGCAACATATGTAAAAATATTTTAATAGAATTAGATGTTACAAAGAAAAAAAATCATGGTCAACCATGGTCTAATGTTACATTGTAATAAAGATTGTCTCAATATAAAAAAAAAAATCATGTTCCACCATAGTGAACAATTGTCAACGAGTGTTAACTATGGCCAATCATGGTAAAGCATGGTGAATCATCATGGTCACATTGTGACAAGGATTGTCTCTTTCTACAATGTCACATTGTGACAACCATGGTCATCCATCATCAACCATGGTCCATTGCCACATTGTGACAAAGATTCTCTCAATATGAAAATCAACCATGGTCAACCATGGACCAACTTCCCATTGTGACAAAAATTGCGTCAATATGAAAATTAACCATGGTAAATGTTGGATTGTGAGAAAGATCGTGTCAATATGAAAATAAATCTTGTGTCAATGGATTATTTTGATAAAAGTACATTTATTTGTGTAATTTAAATTTAAATTTTAAGTTTATTTTTTAATTTAACTTTTATTAAATCTTGTGTTAATAAATTAATTTAAATATAAAATATATATAGAGTTACTTTGATAAAAGAGAAGTTTATTTGAGTAATTTTAATTTTAAATTTACTTTTTTAATTTAAATTTTATTAAATCTTGTGTTAACAAATTAATTTAAATATAAAATATATATAAGGTTAATTTTGATAAAGTAATTTTTTGAGTAATTAAATTTTAAATTTTAAATTTGTAATTTTAAATTTTAAATTTTAAATTTACTTTTTAATTTAAATTTGGGTAATTTGAGTAATTTAAATTACCTTTTTAATATGCCATTTTAAGGAGTTGTCTAACAAGGCTATTGCTAGGACCCCCAAAAGTGACCAGAATCCCCGGAAAAAAATTTCAAAAAATCTTGTTTTTGATGCTTGAAATGGATTGAGCATCATCAAAAACATATAGTACACCTAATATTTTGAAGTTTAACAACTTTAACTTGGATTTACAAGAATCTTGGTCCAATGTTCTCTAAATATGACCAGAATTTCCATAACTTTCCTTGCAATTCTTCCCTCTAGTTAGACTACTACCCATTTTACATGGCATATTGGAATATGTGTCAATGTATTGAATAATGATAAAGAGTGGAGGAATTGACCGCCAAAATTGAAAGAATCCCCCAAAAAAATCTCACAAAATCTTGTAGATATGTTTTTTAAGGTGGAATTGGATTAGGCACCATCAAAAAAGTCTTGGACACCTAAAATTATGAATTTACACAGGTTTTACTTGGATTTACAAAAATCCCTCACAAAGTTTTTGAAAAAATGGTAGGAATTTCCATAACCTTGAAGGAAAAAGAGCATAATCCTTAGACTATTAAGATAAAGACTCCAAAATGGGTCTATACCATAATGAGCCCATGGTATTGACCGAGGGTATTAACCTTCATTTTATGAGGAAAACAATAAAATAAGGATTCTAGAGAGTTCATCGAGTCTTTAAAAGGAGATAAGAGCTAAGCATTGTGGGCACGGTGAGTGTATCTATCTATTCGTTTTCTAGTTTTGATCCTAAGGACGAAAACTAGTGTGGGTAGATGTAATTTTCTCGTAAATACATTCAACGTGCACTATTGTGGTTCTACAACAGGCAATGGAAAACCCTAATAGGCATGGGGAAGAAAATTCAACAAATCTTGTATCATGGAAACCACGAGACATAGTTACAAGCGCAAAGGATTTAAGCAATGATGTCCAACCTCATGAACAACAACAAAGAGGAATAATGGTAAGGGATTACTCCTCTTCTTTTAATAGTTTTGATGTGCTCCGTTACCGAGAGTTTGGTAGAAATGACAAAAAGCTACCAAATATTTTTCGAGAGTATCATGTAGCTGCATTCACTAATGGATTCGGTAAAATGACAGAAGTGGTGATAACACATAGCAGAGTGTGTTATATTCATATGACCAGCAATGGTACCTGTATAGTTCCGTTCAGTCTTAATTTAGATTACGGTAATGATGGCAAGTCCCCTTTGCACCACCGTCTAAAAATAGATAATCGTCGGCCTATTATGAGCCAGCTACCATGGAAATCCTTGTTTTGCGCTTATAATCCGCATAATGAGTCTTTGATAATGGTTACTGAGGGTCCGCCAAGGCGAAGGATTATAAGCATTCCAATTGAATGCATAAAATAGGAGCTACAACCCACGAAGAGTTGTTCTAGGCTGAGTCCGTACTCTGTGATTGGAAATTTGATATTCCAAATTGCAGGGGCGTGATTTATAATCTGTCAGAAAGGGGGGTGTTCAAGGTCTTTGAACTGAAAAATTACAGTCATCTGTTTGCAATATCATACACAGATAGCAAATTAACATTAAAAGGTGGACTTCTAGATCCTGAATTTACATTTGGAGGTCCATGAAATACTGAAATAGTGATCTGTAAAAAGGTGAAAGGAAAATCCACTCTGTTTTATCTGCGTTGCTTCTTGGTCTCGAGCCTCTTTTGTTTATTAACTGCAATATCAGTTTTATCTGCGTTGCTTCTCGGTCTCGAGCCTCTTTTGTTTGTTCTTACGAGCCTCCAGTTCATTTGGGGCATTCCTCTGGGTTTAGGCTCTGTTCCTTTGTGTTTTTTTTGTCTCTTGGTAATATGAAGCGCCAAGGGAAGCGGACTCTTTCGAGTGACCGCCCTCGCAGTGGCAAGCGACCCTTAGTCAATCCTCGGCCCAACCCCGCGCTTTCCCCCATCAACCTCTCTTCCTCTCGTGAGGACCTTACCCCGATAAATCCTCCTCGCAAGCCGATTCCCAACAGTGCCTTTCAATCCACCCATTTTAAATTCCAGAGCAACTTGAACAGGCTTTTGATTTCTGCCGAGATTACCATTCTCATGATAGAAGAAGAAAACGA